>JANRGW010025532.1:0-16835 GCA_024733675.1 Psilopsiagon aymara
CTGAAGGGGGACTATAAGGATGCTGGGGAGGGACTCTTCATTAGGGACTGTAGTGATAGGACAAGGGGTAATGGGTTAAAATTTAAATGGGGGAAGTTTAGATTGGATATAAGGAAAAAATTCTTTACTGTTAGGGTGGTGAGGCACTAGAATGGGTTGCCCAGGGAAGTTGTGAATGCCCTATTGCTGGCAGTGTTCAAGGCCAGGTTGGACAGAGTCTTGGGTGGCACGGTTTATTGGGAGGCGTCCTTGCTTGTGGCAGGGTGGTTGGAACTAAATGATCTTAAGGTCCTTTCCAACCCTAACTATTCTATGATTCTATGATTCTACCTGATGTTAGGTGTGTGCAGAAAAGGACATGCACCCGGAAGACCTTGTTGCCTGGAGAACCTTACATTGTTGGAAGAAGGGCAGACAGCTGGCATCCCTGGGTGCCTCCTTGGTACTCTGCTGGTGAGCAGAAGTTTGGATGTATCTGAATTGGTGGATTTTCATTAACTACCCAAGCATGTTAGTGTAGCTATTGCAAGGAGTCCTTCAACACAGGAACTAATAGGAAGACTTTTCTTTGCAGCTCCTTTAGAGCACATCAAGATGCTTTGCTTTCTAAAATAAACTGTTCTGAGCATCTATTGTGAAGCTGGAAAATGAATAAGATCCATCCCAGCCCACTTTCTCTTCTTTAAACTCTCCCAGTATAAAACAGGCACTAAAATAAAATTCCTGCTACTAAACACCAGGCAGGCCTTTTCCTTTGATGGCTGTTCTCTAAAGAGAGCTGAAATCCAGGAAACATGGGGGAAGATTCAGTCACTTTAAGGGTGCAGATTTCATCGTTATCATTTGCCAGCAAAAGAACACAATGCATAAGAAAAAGCATATACTAAATAAAACTAACTGCATTATACAGAGCATCAGGCATCCTATAAAAACCTGTCGCCTAAATGTGTCTGTAACAAATTATCAGCAAATGATCTTCATGCAAGGAAGCCAAAGCAATTAGCTGGGTTTGGGCAGATCTCTGCACTCCTTTGATATACTGTGTGGTAAAACAGGCCACCAAAAAAAAGAGAAAAATCCCATATACCTCAAAATGCTAGACTGGTGGTTCAGAAGTTTTACTAGGGTCCTCTCTGTATTAATTTGCCATATTTTGCAAAACATGTTATACACTATTCATCCTTCTATCTTCTTTCACTGCTCCTGCCCTCTTTGACTCTATATGTGTCCAAGAGTAAACCAGTTTGCATCAGCTAGAACTGAATTAGAAAATCAGTTTCACCTGAAAGTGGACAGGTTCATTCTCCAGGTTAAGGCTGCCATTTTATTTATTTGGTTTTTTTAAGCTTCCTTGACTAATGGGTAACTAAAAACCTAGCTATGATAATGAAATAACAGGTCAACCAACATGGCCTGTATCTTTTCTGTGGTTTTGATTTAATGCATTATTTTAATTTAACCCTTAAACCACCATTTACCAATTGATTTAGAAGATACCAAATGCAGAGTAAATGGCAGGTATGTGGTATTTTCCCTTTTAAGAGGTGTCATAATTTTACACAGTAGGATAAGGCCCATAGATCAAGCAGACTGAGGTTTGTGTGGCTGCAAACTGGGAATATTGTGAAGATGTGACTACAGATTTTCTTGTACTTATCTTCTTTCCATGAAGTCTAGGAAAAAAAAGTATTTATGTTATACTTGGTGCTTTGTGCTTTCATAGACTGGAACTGTGTTATTCATGGGATGCAGAGTATAATGTTGATTTTATGTTTTGAGTCTTCTGTAATTGCAGAGTAAGAAGAACTGGGCTCTTGCTCTTCACAGATGGGAAGATACGGTCTTTGATCTTAATGCTAGAACTAGTGATCAGATGTTGGTTTCCTGGCTTTTAATGTGTGAATGAGTTGAAAGATGCTCTCAACTAGGCTTACAAGCCATGTGCAGTGGGTGAACGTAGCTCATTCTTGACACATTTATGATATAAAACAAATGTAGGAAGGTCTTTTGATCCATGGGTTAAGGCTGCTTATGTTTACAAAGCTGGAGTATTTGAGAGCTTTGAAAAGTATCTATGTGCATGATTGTATACTCGCCTTCACCCTATTTTTGCTTATGTTTGTGTTTGCTAGCTACAGTGCTCTCCGTTAGAATAATGTTAACTTTGTGTTGAGATTCACTTCATGTGAGCTTCACTATTACATCTCCCCTGAGTGCAAATAGTGTGGTGAAATCCTGTTAGACCCATAGTGTCTAAACTCAGGCTTAGGAAATGACAGTGCAGTTTGTATGGTCATGCAGCTACAATAAACCTGCTTATTTCCTCTTCATCAATGAATGGCACTGAGTGCTTAAAGAAGTCAGCAGTTGAGTTTTGCTTGGAATTATATGTGAAGGAGGATCCTCCTTCTTGTCATTTTATTTATCATTAAAAGCCATTATAATTTCTTCCCAGAGGCAATTACACTGATATCACCACATCTAAATCAGGAATGACACTGTAGTGGTTATATTATGGTGACTGGGCATCACCTAATTTTTAAGTGGCATTCTTGCCCCATCATTGTGATTATATCCCTTTCTAATAAGTAATATAAGAAAAGATCTACATAATGGGAAAACATACATATTAATATATTCCATGACAAACATGTTAACTTTACATATTAATCATGGTAAATAGAAGTCATGTTTTACATTTTTCCTTTTCAGTACACTGTTCTCTTGACAGCTTGCTTTCCCTCTGGTTTTATTCTCTCTAGTCCTGGTGTATGTTCCACTGCCTCTGGTTACCCTGTTAGTCGCAGAAGAAGGAAGGTCACATCCATCTGGTTAAAAAGAAAAAGAAAAAAAAAGAAAACCCAATGTCACTGGATAACGTAATTCTGCCGCTCTCCTCACTGCATTCAGGTCTGTGTGAATAGACTTGGATATGTGCAATAAACATGTGTGTGTGATAATGAGATTGTTGGTGGAAAGTCATCTTGAAAAGACAAGGAGCAATTAAGCTTGCTTACTTATACAAGTTAGAATGACAAGATGCCATTGCTGGCCCCACTCATCCATATAATAGGGTTCTCCTTCCCTGCTTAGCTGTACTGGGAGAAGCATTTCCTGTCAAACCTCTGCCATGACTCCACCATAAAGCAATCTGCCTTCTTCCCTTTTATACACAGTTCATTCTCACACTCACGTCACTGTCCTGATTTCAACTGAGTGCCTGCTGGCAAGCACCTGAATTATAATACTTTAAGAATTCAATACAGAGCCTTCATTTAACTGAGTATTTATTTATATTGGTGTACTCTCTTGTCTGATTTTAATTGTCAGTGGGAAGATGAGCAGGTTGTTCACAAATGTTTAATAATGCAATGTGTGGAGTCAACAAATAATGCACTTTCCTTCTGCTATCTTGAAGATTTAGATAGGCTATCGTGGATGCTATTGACAAGGAGAGAAGTGTGGAACAATGGGAACATATGATAGTGTTAGATAACAATAGCTATCCCTATGCATCTTGAATTGAATGATGAAGCCATCAATTAGAGAAATAGCCCTCTGAGTATATATCATTGACAAGATGAATACCAGTACATTGTATTTCTGGATGGAGATCTCCGTGATCTGTAATTCAGAAAGGCAGTGAATAGTATATACAGTCAAACTAATCTCATGATACTGAAAATCAGAAATCTTTTGTCCTCCCCATGGTTCTTTGTTTTTTAGCTACTACACTCTTTCACATAATGAAAGTTTTTGTAAATGATATTAATTACTTAAACGTTGCTTTCTCATTTAGTATCAAGATGCCGTTCTTCTCCACATTCAGCATATTTAGTGGACACTTTCAGAGCCTGAAAGAGCATGAAGAGCAGTTCTTTCTAACTGTTGCCTAGTCTCTTAATTCTTACATACAGACACGGGGATTGCTTCACAGTCGATGAACTTTGTTAGGCTCCTCCATACCAAGAAGCAGACCTGGCATTCACTTCTTACATGGCACAGCCTCTATTTTCAACCTAAATTCTCCTGTGTTCTCTTTGGAATATCCGATAGTTTCTGCCCCTTTGGCCTCTTCCAGCTTTGGTATTTGCTTCTTTGCTTGGTTGTTGGTTTATTTTTTCCTTTTTAGCTTTAATAGTTATTAGTGTTACATTTATAGCAGAGAAGGAACAGAAGAAAAGCTAAAGAAGATGGGAGTTTCACTATAATAAACAAGCAGTTCTCAGCACTTGCAGTTTCCAGTTAATTAGCTTCAGTTCTTTTACTTACACTTGAAAGTGGGTGAACATTCCACGGTCAAGGCCAAAATTTATTCTTGGATCTGTACACAGCTAATGAAATGTGCTGCATCAGTGTTACACAACGAGAATGGCTCTGTAGGAGAATAAAGAAAGAATACGAGGAAAGACTGTAATTAATGTAGTTCTAGACTACCTATAAAATATAATTTAAGGAACGGGAATAAACATTCATGACCATTATCTGTATTATTATTTTTGGTTGAGGTTTTTTTAACATGGACCCTTTTGTGTGAAAACAGCGTTATGATCTTTTCACAGGAATCTGGATGTTTAAGTCCTCTTCATGTTTGTTTGCTTGTATGCAGAAGGTCATGATATTAAAAAGTGATTCTACCAGGGATGCCAGTGATCTTTGTAGCAAAGAAGAATTTCTTAGCGGAGGAAAAAAAACAGTCACTGGCTTTCCCATAAATATTTGAAAGGGCTAAAGAATTTGGTAGGTCTCAGTGGCACTGACAATATACGGCCTGATGAGGGGAATAAAAAGCCCACATTTTTCAGGAAAGCAAGCACGTAAAAGAAATTTCTGCAGCCTTCCCCCTTTGAAATCCAATCAAATGAAACCACCTACAAGCCAATAAGCTTCTTGAGTGCACTTTGCCCTGGAAACAGTGTTTTATTATCACCCAAAACATAAATAATGCAACAAGAGAAAATGTTTGAGGTCTCCTTAATGAGCTATTGTTAAGGCACCCTTCACTCTTATCTCCTTTCATAGCCTGATGCAAAGAGCAGCATCCAGTGGTTGAGAGCTTATTTTGAGTGCTGCTAGGAAAGTACAAATGAGAAAACAGACTTAATTACACTGCTTATTGCATCTAGAGGTCCATGTGGTTTGACCGTCTGTGTTAGGACACCCTATAATTTGGAGGAATTCTCTGCACGCTGGCACCATAAATGTACTGCTATCCAAAGGATGGTTAATAATCTAAAGTTGGCTGTTAACATTGCTGGAGCTGGTGTCTATAATTTCAGCAAGTGACCTGAATGACTCTGCAATGAAAGACTGAAATGTCACTCTCCTCCTTTACTTTGTTTGCCTTGAGCAAAGACTGCTGCAGATTGTGTACATCCACTGAGGTCCAAATGATGAAAGGGCAGCGCATAAGCATAGATTCATGGCTCTGCTAAATCTCTCTGCTCTGGCAGAATAGTAGGGAGCATGGGGAGGAGGGCATGGGAGAAAAATCAGGCGGTCTTCTCCAGAGCAGCCTCCACTGTGGTTATCTTTTCCCATCTCTGAGTGGGTAAAGGTGGAGCTGGCTATAGGGACCTGGCTCTCCCATGCTCTTTAGCGGCCAGCCACCAGTAAATCAGACTTGATGCCTGTGGCTAAAGGCAAAGCAAATGGTTTCCATTATACAGGTATTTATTTTGCACCTGCTGCTGTGACATGTGTGTAATAACAGTTACGTATGGCAAAAGGTAGGCTGACCTGACTTTGAGTATTTCATTGCTTCTTTTCATTATGCTGCGTGAGCAAGTGAGCAAGCAGAGGACTCCTGTTCTTCTCAGGAGGTGTTATAGACCATCCAGCTGAGACATCTGTGGAGTGCCAAGTGCAAAGAGCTTTGCCTTTCCTATCAGGAATCTTAAACCCTTGTTTCCATTTTGTCTCATTGGTACAGCTCAGATGCAGTAAAGGAGTAAAATACTATCAGTAAATTTCAGAAAGTTCAGTATTTGCATTTAATTTGGAAACCTGTGACATTTTGGCGTATTTTCACTGGAAGGCTGGGGCAATGCTGATTGAAGATCAGTGTCGGCATTAAAATATACAAGCTATGGAGAGCTGGTGTGCTTCAGAGCAAAGCCACCTGCCAGGCACAGAACCAGGGCAGCCCTGGGGCAGAGGAAAAGACTGAGTGTTAGGGTTGGTGGGTTTTTTTTTAGTACAGAGTTGAACAAAAAGACTAATTCACTCACAGTGCTCTCAGACCATATCTTCTTGGAGTGAGACAGGTTATTACTGCAAATATGCTTGCTTTCTTTAAAATACTCAGACTTTCGTGCACAGTGCCTGGTGCACAAGCATCAGAGCTGGGGGATGTTCAACCTTTCCACTTACTCTGTGATAAATAGAAAAGCACTGGAAAAGTACCATTCCCTGTATTCCCTCCAATATAGTATGGCTAGCCTTCAAGTACTGAGAAACTTCTCCATCATTTGGATGAGTGTGGACGTCAGTTGCACTCTGGCAAAATTATGCTGGGAAGTCCCAACAAAATCTAAGCCTGGATGACTGTGTTCACTCCCCTCCAGCCATCATGAAGGTACTATCAAGACTGTGTTTACTGAGAGCTTTAAGAGGTACTACTGCCATTTACATATGACAAGTGGAGTCCTGACTACATTTCTGAAAGCAAAGAAATCGCTGCCTTCATCTCCCCACCCTGTGTTTGCTTGTAATTAGTTGGAAATGTGACATAATGCCAGGAAGGTGGAAGAAAATAATTTAGAAAGTAAGCACACTGTCCTTAGTTCTCACTGCAGATTTGCGAAGTACTGCTGTTAGATTTAGGACTACAGTTGATTAACACAGGGAAAAAGAAAAGCCTGTTGTTACTTGTTGAACTTACCTGATGTGAAGCACAAACTTTGGCTTCCTTCCAGTCAGCTGAACACACCACTACCACCAGTGTCCTTTTTTGACCCTCTAGATACAGCCTTTGTTCTTTACAGTGTGTTTTATCTGCAGCCCTCCATTCACCTTATAGAATTCTCTTCCATATCATGTGAAACACTGATACCTTTGTGGAAAAGGGGACTATTTGGCTCCTCCCTCTTTGCACCATGATGTGTATTTTGTCACTAATGAACACGTCAGCTTTTCACAAACAAGAAAGGAAGAAATGCAATAGAAGTAGCCCAATCACATTAAACTGTAGCATTAACAGACAGAATGAAAGACACTGCAAATGAAATCATTTGGAAAGAGTACTTTGTGGGTTCTTATGGGGCCTTTTTTTTTTTTTTTTGAGCCTCATCTTACTAGAAAATATCTTGTTTTTTAAAAACAAAAATTATGTCTATTTCTGTGGTAAAATGGAAACTTGTATATATTAGCTATAAATCTACTCAAATTTTATTGCAGAGCCGACAGGCAAAACACCACGTGCTTTGCTGGATACAGGCACGTTACAAGACAAGGATAACTGATTTCCTCCCTGCAAAGGGAAAGAAAAGCCTGAAACACTTCCAGCAGCTTCCCACTCTATGATTATTTCACCCTTTTTTTTTATTTGGAGTAGAGAAGGAGGTGGAGAGAAAGAGGAAGAAGGGAAGAATAACTATCAAATAAGACAGGAGCTGGGTGGGGGCAGGGGGAAGGAGGACAATAACCTGTCCCTCACACTTGAATTCATATAGAGAAGAATAATACTTGAGAACTGAGGGTTGTATTTTTAGCCGTTTTTCCTTAGCAGGGCTTGCTTTGCCACCACCCATCACCAGAGAGCTCAGAACCTGAAAAGCTGCTGCTATTGCTACCGTATCTCTTAACATCAGCAACTGTGGACATGCTGGATTTCGCAAGACTTTGAGAGTCATCTGGAGGCCCTGGGAAATGGCTAGCCTGTGTCAGAACTGCTGGTCTGTGTGAGAACTGCTTTTTTCCAGCAGCATGAACACATACAGAGAGACAGATGAGGGCCAGGTTCTCCTCAGAGGTGGTTTTTACACCGTTTGAAGAGCACTATTCTTGTTCCTCATTTACATTCCCAGGAAGGGAAACCAACTCAATATCTTATTTGTAGGCACTTGTGATAGCAGATTGAGGTTTCCCATCTCAGTAAGAAGTCAAATGATCCACTAACTGACTCTGCATCTCAATTACTGAGAATACAGGAAAAATAGCACACTTGATCCACTTTCTTCTGGCTACCCTTGCCACACCCTATGCAGGGAGGAAATCTACGCCACGCTGTTTGTACGCAGAGGTTATTTCATAAATAACACAACCTGAGGAGAACCTCTTATTAGGGCTTCAATGAGGGATTACGCATAGGTGTCAAGGGGCAAATAAGCCAGCCACTTTCAACATTAGCCTTAACGTTATGAAATGGTTTTCAAAACTCTGGATGCAAATAAAACTTTCCAATAGGCTGCCAGAAACAGTCATGCCAATAATGTCATGCCAGTGTGAATGAAGTCAGAGTGTTTTTCCTTTGTAGTGATCAGACATGCCAAACAATGCATTACTGTGGAGTTGTCTTTCTTGGGAGGCTGAAAACACTTGGCTTGTGGCCTCGTGCCTCCCAGCTCACCTGAGGCATGCTGTAATCAGCCAGAACCGTGCTGCATGTCATGTCTTACTGCTTCCAGAAATATACAAATTTCCTTTTCCTTCTATTCCCTTTGTGAATTAGCCCCTGAAGGGTAAGGTTTTTAAGAGAGCATGCAAGAAGCCTGGGCACGGAGCCTCGTAACACATAATGAGATTTGTGTGCCTGCCTACCTCCTCCAAAACTGAACTCTAGAACAACAGAAGTGACTTGGCCTGGCACTCGCTTGGTCCTTTTGACTCCTCTTTTGTGACAGAAGATAAAGCCTTCTTCCTCCTCCTCTTACAGAAAGCCCGGAGGGTATGTTTGTATGATGTGCTGTCTGGTCTTGCAGTAAACAGAGACGTTTCTTGAGGTTTTCAGAGTCCTCAGCTCCTGTTCTGAAGAAAGATAAGGTTGTTCGACACTTCACAGGATAAACTTGCCTTAAGAGTTGAGGCAGGTGCAATGAGACTACATGTCCTGTGACAGAAGGCTTGAATGTAAAGTTTTTGCTTCAAAATGACATCAGAAAGCACTGTAAATCCAGGAGAGCTAAGTGCTTCTGACAAGGAGAAAATTCTCACCTGCAGAATAGGTGCCAAGAACTCATGCTCTTTCCAAGCCCCTATTTGTTACTACAGCACTGTGTAGGATTTAGTGAAGTTTCCCAGTGAAAACTTCCCCGTGCAGAACCATGTAAGCTTCTTGTACACAGCCCATTTGTAATGTTATTTTTTGCAAAACCTACAAGAAAGCCAGACATGCTATAAAACACCATGAAAGCCTCTGGGCTGCTCTGGATTGTGGTTAAGTTTCTTGCAGTCTGCCAGGATCTGTGCTGAGCACCTGGGGAGCTGAAAACTGCTGATGTCCGGCGACAAGGGCTTTACTTGAAGCTGGCTCTGACCTACAACTCACGTTAAACCAGGACTGCCAAAACACCCCTTGTAACCAGCATCAATTGCAATGATGACAAAAACATTCCTGCCCTATAACCTAAGAATGCTAGTTTAAGGGGGAGTAAGGTACATTGGAAAATATAACTGAGATCAAAGTATTGTGTGCTTGAGCTGCATACACAGTTTTGTTGTCTCTCACTGAGAGTCAGCAGGACATATCTGCTTATCAGCAGCCCATACCAGTTTCTTGTTTTTTGCCTTGGGTCTGCTCTACATGTACTTTTGCACTAGTGAAACACAGCTAGTGCAGTAAGCATTTAACCCCTCTAACGTTACCATTTCATCTGGTCTAATAAGGCCCAGCTTTTATTTATATCTCTGCTCATGAGAAGCAGAACATACCAGCTGGGGAGGGGGAAAAAAAAAAAGAAAGAAAAATTAAAAAGAAAGGATTCCCAAGTACCTACCCAAGGAGTTAATGCAACAGGGTATATGTGAAGGGGTTAAAACACTACACAGGTACAGATCCTGTGGCAATTACAAATGTTATTGAAATAAAAACCAGAAACAGGAAGCCAAAAAACAGGTCCCTAAGGCAGGCATCTGTCTTAAATGATATCATTTGTCAAGTTTCCAGCATCTTGTGGTTGTGAACACAAAAAGAAGTTCTGTGTTATACTAAGGACATTACATACTCATTAGTTGGAATGTTCCTGAAGTACATAATACAGGATTTTCATTTAATAAGAAGCAGCTACTTGCCACTGCGTTGTACATAAATTCTGGGCATGCTGTTTGCCATTCAAGGATGTTCTACTTAATTTTTGACAGGTTTTTTCTTCCCATCCCCCTTAGACTACACTGTAAAAACTGTGAGCAGAATGTGTTGCCACAGTACAAAATTCTTTTTGGAATATTTTCTGATTTCTGAAGTCTGCATTCTTGTGATGACAAATATTGAAGGCTTTAATGCAGATATTAAATAAAAAAAGAAAAATGTTACCTATAGAAATACTGTAGCAAGAAAGCAAACATATATATATATATGTATGCATACACGCACATACATGTGTGTATCTCAGCACAGTAACTCTTCATCACCCCCCATTCCTGATGAACAAACCTAAATGCAATTAATCGGTATAGTTCCCCTATCTGAACACTATTAGCGCGTTAGAGTTAACTAATATATAAGCTTCTCTCTCACTGCCCTGCCAATGACCTTAAACTCCACATGGTAGGAAGGCCACTTGCTGTAGAATAGGAAAGTAATTTATCCACCATGATTATTCAGCCCAGGCCCCTCTGTAAAACAGCAACTGACAATTGTGCTGTATTATAGATGGTACATTTGTGGTGTGTACAATAGTGTGCAGAGCATCAAACTCACTTCCCTGAGAACTGCAAGCAGGGTTTGAAAAGTGGTCCTAGAAAGCAGGGACCACTTGCTGAGCGATGGCCCTCTATTTTCAAACCTTTTTTTTTCCCCTCCAAATATCTCTCCCCCCCCACCTTCTTTTTACACAGAGACCAATATTGTTTTGTCACTTTAAGTAAAAGCAGGATGTAGTTTTCCATTCATAAAAGTATGTCATTTTTTTTTTTTAAAAAAAAAAGGCTACTTTGCTTTTATTTTACCTGGGATTTCCCTGCTTCTTTCCACATGTCAGGATTTAGCATATTCCCTCAAAACATAATAAATTTCAATTCTGTAGCTTAAGGGATCCATCAGTTAAAATGTTAGTCTTTCATCTTTATTACCCTCCCATTAAAATGAAAGAAACCGGGACACACTTCAGTTTAGAAGAAGCAATTTAGCTGGTAATGTCCTTACTACTCAAGTCTTTACAAAGAGAGAAAGTGCATTATTGCTTATATTTCACACATCTATCTGCATAAGAAGCAACTAAAGCTTTCAGACACATATGATATTAAATTTAATAATAATCTTTGATTAGATTATTTTATTACAACATTTTTCCATTACCAGTCATTTCCCATACACATTTACATTCATAAAACCTGCAGGTTTCTCTTTGTTTGTGTATGCGCATATGTATTCATACAGCAAGGAAAAGATTTCCTGGTTTGCTACAGCTGTTAGATCAGAAAAGAACAGATTAATAACTAGCCACCACGTAGGACTAGGTTTTCTTGTACACTGTACCAGTAACCCTTTGCTATAATGAGGACACAAAGAGGCTCACATCAGGCTGCTCCTCTTCTTCATAACTCAAAAGCGTCACAGTGGCAATAGCCTCTAGTGCTATTTGTCTTTAGTGCAGTTGTGACACTTCGGCATGATCCATAATTTGGCAGCTATTTACCGTGACATTTCCCTTCAGTGCAGCCATAACATTCAGTGAAGCCATTATTTGGTTCCATTTACCATATAAATTGTATTGTCGTGCATGCATGCTAGCAGCTACATTAGGTACCTGAAAATGAGTAAATCTTGTAAAATAGATACTAACAGCTATTCAGCAGAGAAATTTCTTTACTACTCAGACAGAAGTAGAATATACATAATATCTGAAAATACTGCTTCAAACTTTTCCTTGAGAGACTGTAATTATTTGCATTTACATGACACAGCAGTTATTCATATCCACTTATTAAATATGTACATTGTATACACATATACATACATGCACACACACGGATATGCACATGTAAAAATACATAGCAAACTATTGCTTGGTAGAAATCTAACTTAATTCAAAAAGATATTAGGAGATTCCAGCATAGCAATTAAGTAGAAAGCACATCTGTAAAAAGTGCTGAGGGTTGCAGGCCAGGAGAGAGTGAGTACGAGTGTGTCCATGTGCGCGTGCGCATGCACACATGTGACAGACTCAGGAAAAAAGCCAGCTCTTCATCTAGTTCTTTGTTGTTTTTCCATAGAAGCATATGTGTGTAGGAAAGGGAAAATCTGCTATTAGCCTCAGCAAACAATGCCAGGTTCCTCTGTAGCAAATTCATTTAGAAAGGTAAAATTAGGATGTAGTGCTAGCATCCACATCTCAATGAGCTGCTATTATTAATAGTATTATTATTTAAATCCCTCTCTACATATAGTATACTTAGTCCTTCCAAGGCAAATGTATTATTATTTTTAATCATTTAAGTCCCCACTGTGCACACAGCTTTTAATACACCTTTTCTGCAAGCATATTAAGTGTATTGTTATTAATCCCTTGCTGTGACTCTAAAGTATTTCTTTTCCTTGTATGTTCAATGTCCTATCATCATTTAAACCTCTCAGTGTGTGCATGCCATATACATTTTCCTACCCATCTAATATTTAAACATTATTTAAATCCATCATAGCTTATTCAAAGTCAACCCTGCTTCCATAACTGTAAGTTTGCAGAATATACCTTTAAATAAAGAGAAGTTGGCTTTTTCACCCTGCAAACCAAAAATTATTATGAATCTCATCTGAAAAGGCTTATCGAATTGTTTCAGAAATACTTTCCACTCTCTCTCTGTTGATAGTGCTCTCTTTCAGCAATCTAAAGGATAGAAATTGTACCTTTAAAACCAAAAATTACTTCTTTGTTCTGGTTTCATTTGTGGAAGAGCAATCATATCCTGAGTTACCCCTACAGCTCAACAGAGGCATTTGGTGAAAAGGACAAGCCCAGCAGCCACAGCTCAACCCAAACACCAGAAGAGCTAAAAGATTAGTACACTGGCCACACAAGTTCTGCACGTAAAAAATTAAAACATTGTATTAATGCTGTAATCAGTACAAAAGCGCTAAATAACAAGCCTGAAGCCAAAATCAAACTCACCAAATATCATATTTGAATACATATATATATGTAAAACTTCCAACAGTTCCTCTTTCCTTATTTTGATGAGTGAAAGAGCCTGGGGAAGTTGCATTACTCAATGTTGTATATGAAGTAACAGGTTAAAAAGAAAGTAGAATGCTGTATGTCCAAACAGAATCCTACTGCAAGAAGAAATTTTTAGGACAAAAACTTGGAATTCACTGCCTTAGAAACACCTAAATCTATTGGACTGACAACGACCCACACCTCTGAAGTCAACCCGCTTGGATGGGTTTTGGCATTTGACTGCAAGAACTTAATTTGTTACCCAGGCAACTCTTCCACACGTATCACAGATGTAACCAATTGTGCTTTTTTTATTTGTATTTTGCCCCAGTGCATCCCAAACATCTTTTTTTTTTTTTTTTTAAGATGCATTTATTGACAGAGGGCACCGCCTTTTTTCTGAAGATTAAAAGAAACCATGTGCCTAGGAACAAAATAGTGAGAACTTTGTATGCTTTGATCTTGTGCAGTACTTGAGTGTTTCCATCTTTTTAGCATCCAGTTGGAAGGCCAACATGCCTTTGTAAATATGCAAAACATATAAAACACCACAAAATTTGCCATATTAGAGAAGCAAGAGGAAGTATGTTTCCAACTGCAGATTTTGGTGGAAACAAAATTCACAGTGGTTTGATTGATCATAGTGGTTTCAGCTTGATAAGAGAAATGGTAACAAAGACTCGAGCCATTCAGCCTTTCCTCAAAATCCTCCCAAGTGGGACTAAACCCCATAGTCAGCCCAAAGAGACAGTTCTTTGCTCACACAATTCTAATGACATATGCACTAAAAAATACAATAAGAATGTGCTCAATTAAAGTTAAAAATACTTTTTCTACTGCCTGTACTACTGAAAAAAATGTTTTTCCTACATGTTACTTTTTAAATTGTCATTACAGTCAGTCCTGAATTATGTCCCAAAATTAAGTTTACCCTGGATTTTTTCTTCAACCCCTGGACATTATCAGTCTATCATTACATTTATTATTAGGCACAGGATCTTAGGAATTTTCCATCTCTGCAACTGCATACAAATGTATTTCAAAGAATGTGGCAAAATCAGCCTTGAAGATCTTAAACATTTGCTATGGAAAAAAGACGAAGAGCAAGCACAGCTTAAAGTATTTTATTGTTCTGGAAAATCTTACACTTCTAGCTGTAATTCCCAATGTATGTACTGTTAACAGTATCTATTAAATCAGGAAGAAATTTCAAAACTTTACAAACCCTTTTAAATGCACTCCCTAGATAATCTATGACTGAGCGTCAGCACATGTATGAAGTTCTGTGACTGTAGATTTAAAATGGCCTTGCTCTTTGTAACAGGGCTTCTGCAGAACCAATATTCAGTAGAAGTACAAGTAGCAGCCTGATTATGGGAAGTCACATCAAGAATCATCAGTCAAAGAACTCTACGACACAGTGATAATCTACAGAGGAGCTAGTTGGCAAGAAACGTATCAATATGAATAAATGCCACAAATATTTAAATAGCTTTTTAAACTTTATTACAGCTTAAAAAAAAATGTACAGGACCTGAACACACGTGAACATGGCTCAAAACCCCACTTCAGTAATCTTGTAATACTGACTAAAGGAAAGGGGGGGGAACAGTAAACAGTAACAGCAGCAAACGAAAAGGCAAGAAAATGAGATTATGTTGCAACTTGTAGTTAAAGATTTAAAAGAAAATTGCACAGTTGCTTACAGTTATAAAAGACATAATTAAAAAAAAAAAAAAGTCAAATTGCTTAATATTACTGACATGTCAGAAATTTCTCTGCGTAACCAGTCAAGGAATATTACTATGATCCATGGTGCAACTGAACTATGATTATCGTGTTTGTGACAAACAATCAAGAGAATAATTTTTTCCAGAAACTTCAGGAGATTAACAGAGCCACCACAAGACAGAACTGGTTACTTAGTCCTGTTCTAACTATTTTCTTTTTAATCAAGGAGTCCAAATTGTTAAAAGACTATCTTTTTTACTGAGCTGAACTTTATATATCCTGTCAAGCCAGCCTGACAGACTAAATCTGCCTCTGCATCAAGACTTATTCTATCAAGAACAATATAAGTGACAGAATCAAACACAGGCCCATTAAGCCCATGCTACAGTCACTGATTTAAGTACTTATAAGGAAAAAAAAAAAAAAGAAAACACAAAACTTTTATTAACACCTTAATGCTGTTTTTTAATATAGTATCCGTTACGAAGTTTAAAAAAATTAAATTGTTTCTAGTAATTCTGAGGCATAAAGTGCCCATTTTCTCTCTGCTGATTTATATCATTGTTCTGTTTTTACAGCTTACTGTTGACAGAGTGAGGTAATTCAACTACAATTTTTCCAATGTTTTTTCCCATGTACATGTAATCTACAGCACGGAACACAGACTCCAAGCCAATGAACTTTCCCTCTGGAGACATGTCTCCAAAGTCCACCTCACAAACCAGGTCTCCTTTTTCATACATCTTGAGCAAGTCCTTCAGAGCCACTTTGTATTCGGAAAGGTAATGGTTCAAGAAGAAACCCCGGATGCTGGCAGACTTCTTCAATAGTTTTGCTGGCAATAACTCTGCTTTAACGGGCTGGAGGCCAGTAGGGTTTTGGTAGCCAGCGATAAACCCAATAACTATCAGGCACCCTTTGGTAGCCAAGGAGTTAAGAGCCAAGTCAAACATCTTTCCCCCAACAGATTCATACACTACATCCACACCTTCAGGGTACTCCTTCCTAAGAACAGATTCAACATTTTCAGTTTTATAGTTGATTGTACAGTCGCAGCCAATGGACTTCAGAAAACCACCCTTTTCATCAGTGGAGCAGGTTCCAATTACATGGCATTTTGCTGCCTTTGCAAGCTGCACAGCAAACTGGCCTGTTCCTCCAGCCGCTGCTGTCACCAGAACCTTCTTGCCTTCAGACAGGTTTCCCAGCTCCTTCAAACTGATGTATGCAGTAGCACCACTTACCATTAAAGTAAGAAACTCTGGTTTCACAGAGGGTAGAGGAACTGCTTGTTTCGCAGGCACAACTGTGTATTCAGCAAAGGAACCTGCTTTCACATAGGCCACAGCTTGACCCACTGTATAACTGGCACTAGCACTGAGTCCTAACGCTACCACATCACCGACACCTTCAAACCCTATATCGAATGGGGGTTTAACTGATGGGTCATATCGGCCAGCTGAGTAGTTTATGTCAGATGCATTAATGCCGACAAATCTAGAAGAAAACAAAAATGTATTAACGAGATGTATTCCTTACCAAGTCTTTGTCGTACGAGAAACCTTCAATTCAAATTTTTGGGATAGGTACAAAACTTTTACTGTTTATTGGTTTATCTGTAGAATGAGTACACTCCAGCTCACATTCTGTTAGTCTAGAATTAAAGTTTAATTTCTTAAAAAAAACAAACAAAAAAACCCCCCACAACCCAAAACTACCCCAAGAAACCCAACAAACCCAAAACAACACAACCCCCCCCCCAAACCAACAACAAAAACCACAAACCCCAAA
>JANRGW010025533.1:0-26554 GCA_024733675.1 Psilopsiagon aymara
GGGAGCGGCTGCCTCGGCGGCCACCGCGGCCTCAGCCCGGAGCTCCCGGGGCTCCGCTCAGGCTTCCTGCCCGGGCAGCTCTGAACATGCTCCGGAGCCCGGTGGGTGCGCTGCGAATGGGGAGATCAGCATCGCTAGTATTATTATTACTCCGTGGCTCAGCCCCGGGTCTCTGGTTTCATTTCCTTTTTCCTGATCACGATTCAAATACAATAGAAGGAAATCACACTTAAAGAGACAGCTGCCCATTTCTTAACTCGACTCCTGGGGATTTAGCAATACAAACAGCAGCATCACGACTCGCTGGGTTCCTTAAAGAGACAGAGCTGGGGCTCCCCAGAGCCAGGGTTGGGAGCTGACGGTGCATTTTCACCTTACGAGGGCATTTCATAGCACTTTCTCAGTGGGGAGGGGGTGCTCAGGTAGATAGGAAACCTGAAAGTGATCCCAGCGGCTGGAAAAGAAGAGCCTGGTTCTCTATTACTGGTTTCTTCTCAGCTCCACACAGGACCAAAGCAACAGTCACCACCTCTCTCCTCTCCCTCTCCTTCTCTTACATATATATGCACATACCCACATACACGCATGTTTTGTGTGATAATTTGAGACCCAGAAGTAAAGCATCCAAGTATTATTTTTCCACCTAGCATTCAAATTGAACAACTAAATTGCGCCTCATTTATATCCTCAGGGAACATTTACGGGTGTCTGCTTCTAGTTCTTGGCAAGCAATGGAACAAATTTATACCTTGACACCATTTGATGTTAATGAGCTATAAAAGCCGGCGAGTACGAAGTATTGATCTGTAGTTAATCACAGAGAAGCTAAAGATGGGAAAGTCTTGCCTGAATATCCCTTCTTTCCCCTCCCACCCTTTCTCCTCTCCATCAGCACAGCACATCCCGGAAAGGATAGATTTTCAGTGCCAGAGTGAAAACTATTACAGCAATGCGAGCATTCCCCAGTCTCTGTGGCATTAGATACTGGCTGATGCTGGAGGCAGAGTTCTGCCTGAGTTTGCCCTCTTAATTCCTTTAAAAACAGGAAGAAAATATCTGTAATAAAGCACTAGTAGCAGAAATACTTCACTCCTTTATTAATTCCCAGAAGAGAAGTGCATTTGATGTCTATTTTTATGACTGCGTTCTAATTTTTGCCAGCTAGGGGTATAATATCTGCAATACATTAATGAGCCTGATTCAGAGATTAGTAATGTCAGCAGAAGGACTGTTATTCATTCCAAGAGGCTTTGAACCAAGATCTCCCAATACTTTAGAGCCATCACTGGTCATTAGAACACATCTTTAAAAACATTCTCTCCAAGGTATTTTAAGCTATTACAGCATGACAGTCACTCTGATTTCTGTTAAAGGAAAAGGCTCTTCTGGTAGGTTTTTGCAGACAGGACTGAATTATACAATAGCTATAGAATTTCTGATGTATTTACACTGTGATCTGAAAAGTAAAACGTAAATCTTTCCAGAAGATTGAATAACTAAACTATTGCAAGACACCCCACACCTCCCAAAATCTGCATTTATTGTGTTGGTTTAAAGAAATCAGAAATTGAATTTAAAGGTGGATCAAAATGACTTGAAAGATGCTTAAAATAGACATTTCTATGAGCTTGGTTTCTCTGGCTCTGTGCCTCAAGGTTTAATAAAGCATAAACTCTGAGTCAAAATTTCCCTCATGATTAGGGAATTCACGTTCTGAAGAGCTCCTGATGGAATAATGTGAACAATTCCATAATGTGAGGTTGGTTTTGGGGTTTCAGATGACATAGCTGTGCACATACACAACAGACATACAGGCATGATGCCTCCTTTCAAGTCATTTCTTCAAAATTCGCAGGAAATGAATATATTTAAGACCTCTGTCCCTTTGTCTATCTAAAAGGGATCAGCTGGTTCCAAAGTTCTGGTGAGAGACAAAAACATCGACATTGAAACACAAGGAATGGCTCCATTCCTTAGAAAAATGACATAAAGACTTAGGATGCACAGTGGCCAGTGATCACTGAAACCCCCCGTATTCCTTGCTTTGGTCAGACTACCTCAGGTCTAGCAGATAAGCTCCCTGAAGCTAATGAGATGTTTCTCATATTCATAGCTGAGTTCTTGCAGTGCTGGACAGACCAAGAGAACTTCTCTGTAAGATCAATCTCTCAACCTACAGAAAGCTTTACTTCATAAAACCAGTGGGAAACATGAAGCTGCTGGAGCAAGTCCAGAGGAGGATGATCAGGGACTGGAGCATCTCCTGTATGAAGACAGGCTGAGAAAATAGGGGCTGTTCAGCCTGGAGAAGAGAAGCTGCATGGAGACCTCAGAGCAGCTTCCAGTGTCAGAAGGGGCCTACAAGGATGCTGGAGAGGGACTCTTCATCAGGAACTGCAGTGATAGGACAAGGGGTGATGGGTTCAAACTGAAACAGGGGAAGTTCAGGATAGATATAAGGCAGAAGTTCTTTACTGTGAGGGTGGTGAGGCACTGGCACGGGGTGCCCACAGAAGTGGCAAGTGCTACATCCTTGGCAGTGTTCAAGGCCAGGCTGGATAGGGCTTGGAGTAACCTGGTCTAGTTTGAGGCATCCCTGCCCATGGCAGGGGGTTGGAACTGGATGATCTTAAGCTCATTTCCAACCCAAACTATTCTATGGTTCTATAATAAGAGCATGCAGTAAAGAAGCTGAAGAGGACATTTGGCTATGTTTTATTGTCATCCTTTTCAGTCAGATCCAGAACATATATTCCTAGACAAAGTCAGCTCTTGAAGCACAGTACTTGTGGTAGTGCTGGGATTGCCCCATGGCCCTGCAGATGTCACGTGTGTCTTCATCCAAAATAATTGCAATTAAACCCCAAAGATTATTTCTTGTTTTCTCTCTGTGCTATGAAGGAGAGATGCTCAATGAAGGTCTGAGCTAAGTGAAAAATAGCAGTCAATTTGCTGATACATAACATGATAAATGTGTTACTCCACTGTGCTTAATGGGGCAGAGCTCAAAGTTGGTCTGCTTAGACAAAGAGTAATCAGAAAATGCAGTGTGAGGATTAAAGTTGTCAGTGTGCCTTGAGCGAAGCACACAGCAGAGACATCAGGCAACACCACGTGTCAGGTTGGGTTTCAAACTAAACTAAAACATGGCTTTGCAGGAGCTAGTGTGGGACACAGAAGCTGCCAAACAACAATGTCCTGGCCTCGTGGCTGTTTAACAAACTACTGGGGGGTGGTGGTGTGTGGGGGGGTGTTGTTCCAGTAGCATTACTGGAAGCACCTTTTGTTCATGTTTCTGTGCTGGCATTTAGTGCCAGTTCCTGCTGGATTTGCAGGAAAAAGCCCCCCAAAAAGGTCTTCAACATGTCAGCCAAGAGCTGCATCTTCCAATATCTTTGAAGGACAAACATACACTTTTGGGGGACAATTCAGTTTTCATTTCTGGAGTTTATATATATTAAACTCTTCCTCTCGACAGTGAAATTTGGCATTTCCATCTGAGGACTCGTGTCCCACTGGAATAGGTGACCAGCAATGAAGAGCAACTTCTTTTCTCACCTCAAGCAAGTCCCTTAATACCTCTTTGCCTCAATGTTCCCCATCTGCAGATGTTTACTTCCCTCAGCAGAATTAGCTGTTGATTTACTTTTGCCTCCTGCTGAATAACGTTCCCAAAGACAAAGCATCATTCAGCACTACAATTGGTGGTGCCGACGTTTCCTGCACAGGGACAAAAAGACCAGCACTATTTTTAGTGAGGGCTTTTCTTTCCATTGTTCCTTTCTCTGTGAAGCTGTATTTTCCAGTGCTTTTTAGTGCAGTTTTTGTTGTGTTCATGGATTGAAAATCCTAAGGGATGAGTTTTGGCTTCAGTTAACTTTTATTAAACAAGATCATGCTATAGACTAATCTCTCATGGCTGAGATCAAACACACTGTCAGTAACTGCATTTAGCATTCAGTGCTTGGAATATCATGCCATGAATAAGTTGGCTGGACTTTCGTAGGTATTGCTGTATAAGAACATCTGATGCAAAACTGCATCATTTCTATGAGTGGTATAACCTGAAGAAATAGCTCAATTGCCTGTTTCTAGAGAAACATCCTCTCTTGGACTCAGCTTGGTTTTGGAAGGCCACTGATTCATCATCATCACCACCACTGAGTCCCAGGTTGCTCCTGCCTTTATTTCTTTAGTATATCCTAGCTTTGTTCTCCCTAGAGCTTATGGATGCAATTGAACTATTTCAGGTTACCCTCATTTAGAGGAGCCTGTGTTCAGTAAGATTAACTTTGCTGTCCTTAATAGCCAGGAATGCTGGTTGCCTAAACTGCAGTTTATGAAGATTGAAGTCTCTGCATAAATAGAAGAATTGAATCTTGGTGACAGTGGCCTAGATTTTCTGCTAATGCTTTCTGTGGGATAGAAAATTCCAGACCATGACTAAAGGTGAATGATTAACATGAAAGGTGGCAAAGAGGAATAAGGATTTCTGTCATTCGGGCTGTGCTCTGCTACTGACACACCATTTGCTGTTAGAATATCTCTGCTCCACTCCACTCCTTAATTTACCTATTTGCAAAACGGAAGAATCCTCCCTCCCACTGCACATTGGACTGAAGCTTTGACACTTCAGATGCCAGCCCTTTGCATGATGCTCTAAGAAAGTGGAAAGTTTGGGTCTAGAAATGGATCTAGAAATTTCTTTCTTACCCGGTAATTTCAAGTGTGGACTGTGCAGTCTTTACAAGTGCTTGTTTGTTTGATTTTGGTTTGGTTTTGTTCTCTTTTCATTTGAAAGACTGCATCATTCCTGTAGCTGGCATAGTTTCTAACTTCCATGAGGATAAAAGAGGTGATAACAAAGATAAGGAGTTTTCCTGGAGTGATGACCACATGCAGTAACTTGAATATACGTTGGAAGCTTTTGGTAAAGTGTGATTCAGATGACTGAAAGACTCCTGACCAAAGATGCACTTCTCTTTTTGGGGGTTAACCTTTCTTTTGAACTGGAAGAAACCAAACCAGAACAGGAAAAACCACAGTCAGGGTGAGGTTTGCTGTGGGATTGTGAGGTCCAGACATTAGATAAGAAGCCTGGTGCATAAAGAAGTTGGAGCAGTTACAAAGTTTTGGGTTGTTTTGCATTATTTTCCTCATCAAGGAACAAAGATGGAAAAAACCCAACGCAAGTCTGTGTTTATAGCTGAGAGAAACCTTCAGCTGCAGGTCACACACACACATGATGAAAAGTAAGTTACAGGCAGTCAGATGAAGAGATATTTCAGTGCAAAACTGTGAAAGTTCCCCCTCCCCATTTCTTCTCTCTTGTCTTATTGATTTCTCTTGCTCCCATTGAGCCTTTGCTGCCTTACACAGAAGCCAGATCCAATTACCTTGTTATGGTTTTCATAAGACTGCTGCTCTACAGTATGGCCTTTCCAAGTAATTTCACCTTTTCCCATGGTAGGTCCTCTTTCCTATGCTTATGCATGGGAATCACTCTATTAGAGCACTGGGGATAGTTTTTAGTTTGGTATTAAATATCTCATCCCATCCCATACACATCAGAGGAGAGACATACCTGAACCGAAACCAGCTTTGAGTCAGACCCGCAAGTACTGTTAGTTTAGTGACCAGGAAAGCAATTCCTTCAGGGAAAATTCCAGAGGGAGTCATAGACCAAACAGAAACTGTAGCTCCAGCTCCCCTGTTTATATATACATACACGCATATGTGTGTGTGTACTTATATATTTATGTATTTTTATACACACACACATTTGTATGTGTGTGTCTATGCAATGTGTGTAGAATCATATATTTGTGTGTGTGTACATGTACGTGTAAACACACAGAAGCACACACAGATTTGCATGGTATGTAGTTTTGTCTTTTATCATAGAATCATAGAATGGTTTGGGTTGGAAAGGACCTTAAGATCATCCAGTCCAACCGCCCTGGCATAGGCAGGGACACCTCACACTAAACCAAGTTGCTCCAAGCCCCATCCAACTTGGCCTTGAACACTTCCAGGGATGGGGCAGCCATAGATTCCTTGAGCAGCCTCTTCTAGTGCCTCATCTCTATAAAGAGCTTCTTCTTCACAGAGTCCCTGATGAAGAGTCCCTCTCCAGCATCCTTGTGGGCCCCCTTCAGACATCGGAAGGCTGCTTTTCAAGCTGCTTCCCAAAGATTACTGCTGCCTCTGGCTGACACACTGCTTCATATTATCACCTGAGAGTCACCAGGCAGATGTAGTAACCTTGGCACTAGCTGGCAATACCACCAGAAAGACTAACATCATTCCGGGAATATACCAGTCCTTTTACTCCTCACTACATAATGTTGTTATTTCTGCTGTTAATTCCTTCTGGGGCTTGAACAAGTGGTAAAACAATATAATAGAAGATAGTTCTAATGAGGAATTCTGGTGTCATGTAGTGTATCTGAGTTTCAAATCTCATCACTCACTTTCCCACATTCCCTATAGAAATCCATCTAATGTGCTTTATACTGTGAGTCTGTCCAAGCTTCACCCATAGACCAGTGTGTTGGACCCCTTCCTACTCACTAATTCACCCAACTCCACTGGCCCACCTTCAGCACATTTTCTAATGTTCCCCTGAAATTTCATCACCTGGGAATTTCTGATGCACCCTTTAAATTGCTTCTCTTCCTTTTTCTACCTAATAAGGCTCTGTCACAGGCATCCCAGCGCCTAATTATTAACCTTGACCTTGGGAAGAAAAGCAGCAGAGTGCATTTAATAACAACCCCAGTGAGCTGAGGCAGCTTTACAATTAGGTTGCATAATGTAGTCATGAGAGGAGAGTTACCAGGGAGATAATGGTAAACATCAGCCTTAATTCTGTCTAGAAAATAATTGGAGTGGTCTCCTTTTGTGGCTGAGGTAGGGGAGAAAATTGGATGGGTACATTTCCAGTTACCACAGATGTTAGGGAAACATGCTGCACTCCACTACTGACCAGATTATTAGCTGCCTCTAACTGCTGTGGGTATGAATTGTCTGGCTTCCTCTCCATGCACACCAGACTGTGGATAAGCATCATTTAAATGAGAAAGCAGTGTTGGTTGTAGCACAACTGGTATCTTTCCATGCTGTTACTGCATCTCCTCTTTAGAGTGGCTCTATCAAACGCTTCTATTTCTTGGAGCATTCATCAATCCTCACCTTTATTCCCTTGGCACCTTGTTCAAGAGGGTTGGAATGATGCTGGTGCAATCTTTTTGCCTTCACTGGGTCTCAGTGTGCGATCCGTGGGGAAATCTGCTGCTGGCAGCTGTCCTGCCTCCTTGCTCCTGGATGATGAGTAGCTGTCTCACCCCTGGAGCACCTCCACAGCTATGAACAGTGCCATCTCCTTGCTCTGGCAGGACATGGAGAAGTCAGGTGCATGCCAAAGGAGGAGAGCTGGGATGCTGAGAGCTTTGCTGGCAGAGCATTCAGTACTTTCCTACCCCATCTGGTCACCACCCTCCATTGCTGATTTATGCTTCTCTGCTGTTACCAATAGAAGCTCTGTATAGACTTGGAGCTGATGGAGGCACAGTCAGGGCCACTCTCAGTGTAGAGCAATAGACATTTTGCTCTGGCCTGCACCCTTTGCTGGAGCTCTCCTTTCTAGTTTCTTAGCTCCATTTGGGACCTTTAGACTCTGATGTAACCTGCTCAGATTTTCACCACAGAGCTGCAGCTTGTCTTATTGGTCAGCATGAACAACAGCAGAGCCTGAAAAGGTCTGGACAGGCTTGCTTGCATTTTCTGCTCCAGCCAGAGCTTCCACTTGAGCCCGGGTGCCTCTCTTGCCCTGCCTGTGCCACAGCTCTCTCTCCAGGTATTTTAGGCAGTGAGTTCTTCAGCCTTTATTTATACTTCGAGCAGACATTTAATTCCACAACCACAGGGGCTGAGTGTTTTCGGATTAAACTGTGGTTTCAGTTCCCCTTTGACTCAGTTCTAGAGTTAACTAAACACAATGGCATGTAGGTGCAGTAACTACGTAGTGACCGTACGCATCAGCTTGTTCACTCAGATGACTTCCATTAAGGTCTCAGGGAGGAGTTATTCAGCATCTCCTGTTCATATTTAAGTGAAGGCAGTATTAGAAAGTTGCCTGTGTTTTCCAGTGTGAAGCTTCTGGCAGCTCTGCTGCTGATTTGTAGTGGCTTTGGAACAGCAGGGGCCAACACAGGAGGTCCTTGTGGATCTCGGTCGCTGGATCCCAGCAGTGCAGCAGGTAGCACTGGGAGCACTGTGGTTATGTGGTATCAAGCAAGAGAACTGGAGAACAAACTGATTGTGGGCATATGCTTTTGTCATGGGTTCTAGCCAATTTGTGAGCTCAAGTTCCATTGCCAGGACACAGAGACCTCTTTTTGGACATCCCCTTCCAATTGCTTCTAGTTCCAGTCACACAATGTCTTCTCTGCAGTAGCTTTCCAGCAGCATTAACCGGTAACCTCAGCATTATCAAGCCCTGCTGGCTCTGAAACCTAAGCCCCCTTGGCTCGGACCTCATCCAGCACTGCAGTACCACTGTACTCCCCCTCTCCGTTCCTCAGCAGATCTCTCTTGATGTCAAGCCACACTTCTTGGCACAAACATATCATTTAGAGCTGCTTTCTACTACCCAATTAGAAGGCTGTCAGCAGCCAGGCCATCACTCCTCCTGCAGCTTCTGACAAGCCTGGACACTGCTATACTGCTGCAGAAGATTAAAGGAGTCTTTCCTTTGTATTACCCAGCGGCTGTGTGGTAGCCAGAAACTAATTCCCCTTCCCAATGAATGTGTTTGTGGAGCAACTAATAGGCTCTGTAAGCCTGTCTTCATTCCTTATTAAAAGGAACACACTCACTGAAGAACAGAGTTGTCTAATATACATTTCTCCCCCGTTTCTCCTTTCACCAATCCTCAGGAGAGTTGCAGTTCCTGAGAATTAGAGACTTCAGGGGGCGGAGGTGCTTTCTAGTAGTTATAACAGTGCTGAGCATCAAGAATCCTAGATTCTATTTAATGATTCATTTAGGAGCGACGGTGATGGCGTTTCTCTCCAGCAATTGCTTTCTGTACTGCGCATCCTCTGAATGAATGGGTGTGAGATGCTTTTGCCTCTACACTGCTGCCTCAGATCTGCTCTAGGCTGGTGGCAACAGCACCTCATTGTTCTCTGAAGGCTCTTTGGCAGCCGCTGTGGAATGAGTAGGGTGACAATCCCGTACATTAACTTTACCACCGAGCATAAAGATTACTGGGTAGTACAAAAGAAATGTTGCTTTAATCTCCTGCAGCACTACAGAGGTGCTCAGATTTGTCAGGTGCTGGCAGAAGGAGTGATGGTCAGGGGGGACCAGATCTCAACAGCATCCCAGGGTGCAACAGAGACCACACTTGGCTCATTAACTCCCAAATTCTGGCTGCATTACACAGTAAACCTGGCTAATGGAATATGTAGAGCTGAAACACATAATTGATTACCTCTAAATTCCATCTAAAGTCTCCAAGAAGTGGAACAAGCATGTGCAGACTACTTAAAGCTTGTAAATTCATTTACCACCGCATAAGATTACACCTGCTTCCACTAATGTAAATCTGGAGTAATTCCACTGAAGTATAGGAAATGTAAGGTCAGTGGAGCTGACTGGTGTTAAACTAACATCATTGAGAATCATTTTTTAGCTATAAAGAATGAAAGATAAATGCCTTTTGAATTCCTGACCCCACTATGAAAATGAAATACAAGATATGGAAACTCTTTGAAACTGATAGAAATGTCTCTGCCTTAGATCTTTAATCAAAACAAGGCACTGTAATCAGCCCCAATTCTAGGTCTATCTGGAAGGAACAAAGCAAACTTAGAAAATTAAATCATTTAACACATTATTTCCTTCCGCATTTCAGCACCGATTGAGCTTGTTGCACAACTCCCCATCGCCTGCAGCCGGGCTCTTCTGCAGCCTGCGAGGGCTGTCAGTGCTGTTGCAGGGCAGGAAGATCCCCAATGTTCCTGTTTACTGCAGGGATTACTGCTTTAGGAGATTCCTTGTTAGGAACAGAGATTCCTTCACTGCCTTCCTGTTGTCTGATTTCCTATTGCCTTTACTCCCTGCTGGGTAGCAAACTTGGGACAGACCTAAATAGGAATATTTGCCTATGCTGTTACACTGTGCCACCAAAATACTGATTTTGTAGCCATAGCTTAAACCTTCAGCATCTTCTTGAAGCCTTCCTTGGGTGAAACAGGCTCTGTTGGCAGAAATGCAATTTTGCCCCATCCCCAGCAATGTTCAAGGCCAGGTTGGACAGGGCTTGAAGGTGTCCCTGCCCATTGCAGGGAGTTGGAACTGAATGAGATTTAAGGCCCCTTCCCACCCAAACCATGTTGTGATTCTATGAGTTATTCCTTGGTAGAAGCTTTTGCCAACACCACTGTGTGGGTTTGTCACCCTTTCTCCTTCCATCTCTGAGCCAACCCAAGTTTGTCATTTAGGCTTAGAGTTTGTGAGCACCCTTAGACCACTCACAGGAGGTGAACACAAGGCTGACTCCAAAATCTAATGGTCTTCCCCACAGTGGAGTATGGCAGAAATGACATAAGATAACACAAATGGAATCACCAGACTCTTAAAATGACACTGTCTACATGGAATTGATAAAACTTATTTTATAGATTTTGAGGTTTTGGATTTTAGATTCATTTTATAGACCTACAGTTTCAATCTAGGAAGTTTTTCATGAATAGCAGTTGTTCAGGGAGTATTCTAGAGATATTCTGGTTATTTTGCACAATAGGAAATAAAATAATTACATAGTGGCCTGGGCAGAGGAAAGGTATTTCCAAGGTGGGACAACTCCCCTCATATTGCAGCAATGGTTATGAACAACGTGACGGTTTGCAATCTCAGCATCATTTTCTGTATTTTCTTCCCACCACCTTGTGAGTGTTGTAGAGTTAATGGCCATTGTAGAGTTAATGGCCATTTCAGTCATTATTTAGCTGTGGAAAAGACGTCATTTTAATTTGGGATTGGCTTTTTTCCTTAGGAGAATGTCCACACTGATCCTACAGGTACATTCTGTGCTATTGCTTTTCTGGGACTCCTTTAAAGCTTGTATCAAACTTCATCCACTAACTGACTTCTTTTCCTATTCTCTTCATCCCTCTTTGTAACCCTGCCATGTTTGCAAGAGTTCACCAAAACAGAGCATGAATTTCTGGCCAGCCAATGTTACTCCTGTCAGGAAAAGTTGGACATTCGGACTCGACAGTCCTAAAGGTCTTTTCCAACCTCAATGTTTCTATGATTCTAAAAGCTCCCTCTGTAGTTTTCTCATTATTTCCATTTCAAATACATTTCCTGTTAACTACGCCTACAGGAAATAAATGCAAATCTGCTTCGCATCAGTTTCTTAAGCAAATCACTTTGCAATCCCCCGCTAATAATAAGTGATGATTTTCAATTGACAACTGACTTCCGTTCCAGTGTCGTTTAGGGAAAGTGTCAAGGAGAAAACTGTCAGGGAGAGAAATAATAATAAAAGATGGGTGCTGGCCTGGCTGGGTTTCCTGCAGAGCTGCCTGTGCACAGATGGCTTCCTGTGATAGCTCTTCCCGGGCACCGCAGCTCTCTGGGTACCGGCTGACATCCATCAGCAATGAAGGTTTCATGGCTGTAAAACATCTGCAGGCTGGGGCTGAGACTGTGGTTGGGTCATTTGGGTTGCTTGGACCTATATCAGAAAACGTATGGAATATTTGCCCATGGGTTTCTCCAGTTTCTCACAGCAAAGAAGGGTTAAATGGTTTAAACCTCACCTCCATATTTACACAAAACAGATACAAAGCAGTAAACTCAGGTTTGGAGCAATTGGGCGCTTGGTTCCAAGGGCTGTATGAGCAGAGGTGGGCTATGAATGGGGTGACTTAGTGTGATGTGGTAGCCAATAGCTTGTATTTCTTATTTCCATTAAGCTGTCCTGGTAAATCCCTGCCTCTCACCTTCTCCATTTTAGGTGGAAGAAAGTGAACATATCTCTATTGTCACATTTGTTTATCTTTACTCCCAGAGTTTCTTCCCTCCTTGTGTTCCTATTGCTTTCCAAGCCAAATGAAATGCAGCGTGGCACTGCTGCTTGTTTGCTGCTGTAACACAAGCATCAGCATCAGACATAAGGCAATTCCTTTGTCACTTAATACTGAAAACTCTCTCTTTGCAACAGAATGAGCTATTCCTGGGACTGGCTGGAAGCAGGGGAGATATCTCTCTACTGTCAAATATGAAGATGACTAAAATTGTAATGAGGGCAAGTTTGGAGCCCACAGCAACACGAAATGCAACAGAGAATGTAAAACCATCCTGCCATGCCACACAGCCCACGCTGTGCTTCTCAGAAGATCCATGCATGCCACAGGACCACTATTTACCAGGACTATTTCAGCTTTAATAAGCTTTGGGGGTTATCAAATAACTTCCTAGGCCAGCATGGGCAAAATTTACTCTATCTTTGTACAGGCCTAGCCTGTTATTTATAAGCTTAGTAGTAGCTGTTGTCTCCCTGTCTCTTAGGTAAGTAATAAAACCTCTTCATCCATGCACATTATGCATCCCCAGCCCTACTGCAATGCTTCTGCTGCAGCTTAGAGGGAAATCCTGGTTTAGAAACACTTCCCAAACCATTCTGCCTGTGGTTCTCTGCTCAGCAGCTCTGCAGGATCCAGTCGGTTTAGGTGGAGACTGATTTCAGAGTTTGAGTTTGAACTGTGCTCTCAGTTGCACCTCTGGTAACTCAAACACAGAATTTCTCTTGATAGTCCTTCTGCAGGTGCATCTCTTTCATTAATGTTAGGTCAAGTGTGGTCTTGTGCAATGAAAATACTGGAAAGTTTGAAAATCAGTCTAGGACCATGAAATCAGGCTGGATCTTCACAGGGGAAGACAAGCCACAGTCCTGCTGGGTACACTCCAGGAAGGTACATTTCATTCTCTATGAAAGCCTGATGTTTCCTCCTTCTAAAACTTGTATGGTTTTTGTAAGTCTTACGAGGAACGGTTGAAGGAACTGAGGTTTTTTAGTCTGTGAAGAGAAGGCTCAGGAAGGACTTTGTCACTCTCTACAACTGCCTGAATGGAGGTTGTAATGAGGTGGGGGTGAGTCTCTTTGCCCAAATAACAAGTGATACGACAAAAGGAAACAGCCTCAAGCTGCACCAGGGGAGGTTTAGAGTGGTGATTAGGAACAATTCCTTCCCCAGAGGGTGGTCAGGCATTGAAACAGGCTGCCCAAGGCAGTGGTGGGCTCACCATCCCTATAAGTGTTCAAAACTGATGTAGTTTAGTGGCCCTCAGTGCCATGGGTTAGTAGTGACATGGCAGTACTGGGGCAATGGTTGGACTTGATGATCTTAAAGGTCTTTTCCAACCTGGTTGATTCTATTCTGTGCTATTTGAATGGTTGTATGATTGACTGACAGATGGAGAGACAGACAGGCAGCCAGAGGGCTGCTGCTAGGAGCAACCTCTTCCAAGCTGCCTTAGCCAACATTTACCTGCAGCCTATCACCTCCTGCCTGCACCAGCTGGCATCTGACCCAACTTACCAAAACTTGGGGGAGCTTGAATTTCTGGCAGAAATCACTGAGTTTGTAGTACACATTTGGAATAAATCCTAACACTCTTTTCATCTCCTTTCTCTGAAACTTTGGTTTTCTAAGAAGCTGCCCATTCTCCTTTAATTACACAGCAAACCCTCTACCTTCAGTGTCCACACTGGACTCTTTTATCACCACAATATTTATTGCTAACTGACCCGTGGAACCTATTCAGCATATAACCCTCTCTTTATTTTCTCTTCTTGACTACAATCCATTTCCCCTGTGTACATGTGTTTCTCTCCCTCCCTGTATCTCATCCCATCCCATTAGCTCTCCGTGCTGAATAGCCTGTTCCAGGACATCAAACTTTAATTTAAACAGAAGATGATCAATAAGCTTAGCAAATTGCCTATGGCAACATCAGCAGTTTGAATCAAAGGGTTTTATAGGTAATTTAAAGGGCATCCTCATTCACCCCCATGATGTGGTATATACCTATTGCTTGCTTTGCCAATTACAGCTCAGTTGGCTGAACAGGAGGAATAAGAGCTTTTACTCCACACACAAACTGGGAAGTGGTACACAGCATCTTGTCTAGGTGGTTTTGATAGTCTGCATTGAAACCACAAAAAGCAGAGCATCTCAGGAGGGGGGAAAATATCTAGCTCACAAGTCTTGTTAAAAAACCACCACATCAGAGCTTAGGATCAATATCAGCACTAAAGAAACAGAGGTGTAAAAGACAAATATGTGCACTGCTCTGTCCAGCTGCCCTCTGCAGGTGCTGTGCTTCAAGGCCACCAGTTTATCATCCAAGGGAGGAGATACTGTATTTTAATCTGCTTCTAGAATTTCACCAGGTGATTTTCAGACATCCTAAACAAATCCACAACATTTATGTCAGAGAGTTTACATAAGAAAAACGAACATCTGTAACCACAGTTTTGATGCTTTGTTTGTACCAAGTTCCATGTCCACTGCCCTGGATAATGATAACTGAAAATTGCAAATACATCCATATAGAACTGTCCGGGGGGGCACAAAGAGCTGGTGTGAATACAGTTGTGAAAGAAATGAAGGCACTGATGGCTCAATAAAGCCAATGGCCGCTTGACACATGGATGACGGTTCCTAGCCTCCCTCCATCTTTTATCTTGTGTACCAGAGCAGGTGAATATTGAACATCTATTGCATTGACTTGAGCTATCAGCTATCTTTAGTGGAAGAAGAAACTTCTTATTGTGTATGGGGGAGAGGAAAAGAAATGCCATGAAAATAGATGTCAGGAAAAGAGGCACCATGAAAATAGACATCAGTCAGAGCGTGACACAGGAGATGGCTGCAGCCAGCCCACAGGTGACAACGAAAACCTCAATGATCTTGAGGTCCTTTCCAACCCCAACTATTCCATGATTCTATGATGCTACAATTCTTGAAATCCTCTGTTTTGGAAGGAGGTTCTTTGGGCATTAGGTAGCAGTGGCAAGCATCTCTGGCCTGGTTTTCAGCCTCATAAACATTGTGCCCTGTCATTTAGGAGCACAGGGGGCTGATGAGGCCCTTGTAAGAGGGGCTATATGGTTCTAAAGGCACTTAGCTCCTGGCTGGCTCTAGGTCGGAAATTACACAATGGATGTTGAAATGCTGGCTTGTTGAAAAGTTGTCATTCGAGTAATGGATGCTTTATTTCCTGTTTTTGCTGAAAGCTAAAGTGAAACATAATTAGCAAGAGAGAAAGCAACCCTGGCAGCCAAGCAAAAAAAGCACATTTGGGGTGCCTGAGCCAATTCAAATTGTTTATGTAGCCCATGAACAAGATTTTTCTCCAAATCATTATAACTGAGAGAATTCATCATCCCACAGCAGGGCTTGCTGCTCACAGACCTGCTCCTGTGTTCCGTCAGCTCCAAGGATGAACTAAGCGCACACTGCAATGTCCATAAGAAAAAGCTGGTGACTGGAAGGGGGAGGCTCAACTCCTCTTTCTTTTGGTACTGGGTCAATCCTGAACATATGCCAACTTTAATTTGCATTCACAATTGAAATGTATATTAAATTTAGATTACAAATCTCTTTTTTCATGCCTGCCTGCACTGCAGAAGCTGAGATCCCCTCCTTTTGTTCTCCAAACTCAGAATTTAATAAACTCACGCTATCTCCTTTTTGATACTTGAATCCCTACCCTGTTTGATTCTCACGTGGGTGCTCAGAGATTGAGTTTCTGATGATGTAAGGCCTGGCTTTTTTCCTCGCTATATGAGAAAATAATCCTTTAGGAAAAAACACTAGGTGAGCAAATAGCACTGCTCGTTGGAATGATGCTCCTCTGTTCCTTTCAGAACAAGTTATGCTTTCCATTTGTCTCTGAACTCTCAGCTTCCTTTCCTGGATGTGTAGTCATTTTATGTGTGATATTTGAAGGTATTTTTATGAATTGATTTCATGTTTTGCCTCTTTCTGAAGCAAAGTTAAATCTGGTTGTGAAAATTATCAGCACCCTTTGGTAAAAGTTCCACATGTCCTGAACTGAGTGAAAGGGAAGAGATCGATCCAGAGGAGAAACAACTTTTCCACCAGATAGCCCTTCACCAAGCAATACACATCAAGTACACGCACATGCAAAATGAATGCTGTGTCTAGGCTTGCCCAAAGTTGTCTTTTTCTGTAGCTGTGCTTTGCTTGCTGCCTGTTTCTGGCCATGTACTCTCTGTGTGTGTGTGTGTTTATGTTATGGAGCCTGTTTTGTTTTGAGACCTTCAGAAAGAGAAATGAATTGGGTGTGACTTGCCCTGGGAATGTTCTCAAAACAAAGTGTTGGGTGGGTGTTCAGGCTGTTTTGACTTGCCTTTGGTACAGTCTAGAGCAAAATGGGGTGAGTGGACTTAGAGATTGTAGCTGCTGGAAGCAGAAATCCCGGGCTTTGGCTTCAATTGCCACTGAGCTGAAGTGCTAAAAAGGTGCCTTGTTACTTACAGTGCCAGTGAAATACTGGAAAAGCTTGCGTAGGAGCAGTACTTGCACTTAAATACAGGTCTTGGCACTTAGTACGAGCAGTTTATGTGTTAGTACATAGATCAGTAATCATACAATGGTTTGGATTGGAAGGGGCCTTTAGGCATCATCCAGTCCAACCCCCTGCAATGAGCAAGGGCACCTTCCACTAGAGCAGGTTGCTCCAAGCCCCTGTGTCCAACCTGGCCTTGAACACTGCCAGGGATGGAGCAGCCACAGCTCTGGGCACCCTGTGCCAGCACCTCAGCACCCTGACCATAGAAGTACATGAATACACAAAACAAATGACCACAGTCTTCCAAGATGGGCCGGTGTGAGCACTGAATGACTAGAAACACTAAAGGAAAGGTCACCATGGTGGAAGTAACTGTAGGGGATAACAGTCATAAATGGAATGGTGGTGCTACTTTTACTGTGGTGATACTTTTGCGCATACAACAGTATCAGATGATGAGGACGAAACAGGCATTGCTCATAGCCACAGAGCAACAGAGATACATTCCAAAGTATGTGATATGTTGGGACAATCACCAAGAGGCTTTAGAAAAACACGGAGCTTAATGTCATCATTACAACTAGCCTGTGGTTCATGTGGTTGTTATGAGGGTCTCAGCTCAGCCCATGCTGAGAACTCTTTCTACTTCAGTCAGCAAAACGGGGACCAGTTGGCTGCTCTGGAATAACCAGACTGAGGTGCTGGCTGACAAAAGCAGTGACACGGACTACATTTAACCTGATGTGAATCTGCTTCCCAACGAAGAAGTCTCTTTGGCATGTTCCTCCAGAGTTCTCTTACTTGATTCAGAAGCATGTCCCTAGGTCCTGAAAACAATGTCTTTACTATGTTGCTGCTCTGCATAGGAAAAAACCCTCAACATAAAGTATTAATACTTCTGTTAGCCACAGTCTTACATACCAAGAAAGGTTTTGATCTAGAAACTAAGCATTATTTAGTCACCGAGTGATGAGTATAAAATCAGTTATGAAACACAATGTGCATGTTCTTACCTAATCAAACAAGATATGTTTCTCTATTAAATGTATTTACCCTAGGTGGGTTTATCATTTCCCTTTGATAAATGTATCTGACTGGAATAGTCTGTGATGGGGTAGAGAAATGAGCAGGCTGGTAAGACCATGATAGCCTACAAACCCCTTTGAATGAAACAATTGCTTGTCTGAAAGCTAACAATTCAGCCAAATCATTGCTATTGGGAGGTTGTGGGTTTCATATTGCTGTCATTGTGGCATTAATACACTGAGAAATTCAGACAGTTTATCAGCATCCATTAAGGAATGGAAGGAAATTAGGACAAAAGCCTGTTGTTTATTCAAGGTTGTGTTTTATTTATCCTCTAGCTTTTAAAAGCCTCTTATTTTATGTGCCTTCTGGGCACACAGGCTTGAATGTAAAAACATCACCACTAAAACAAACAACCAAACTGACAAAAGTCATCTCAGGGAGAGCAACTGAGATGTAAAAGCAACTTGATCCTTGCAATAGCCCTTGAGGTAAAAGCCTTCCACTGAGGTTTGAAGGATGATGACCTCTGGATTAGACCAAATGGGGAAATCGTGACTCTCTCTCAGAGAGGATGTTCTTCCTTTGGCTCTTCAGACTTTACACTGTGAACTCTTATCAGTCTTGGCACCTGAGGTGGAGGTTAAGGGGTTGTGTGGGGGATGCAGCATGTGGGATGTGATCACATCCCTTTGCATGCTGCCACCAAGCTAGTATGGGGGCTCAATAAAGCAGTGAGCACTTCCATGTGTAAGAGATGGGAAAAAAACAGACAGGAAAAGTAGAGATAGAAGGACAAATATTTCTATTTCTGTGGGCAGATGATAAGCACGAAACGTTGGGAGCTTTCTCCCCAGCACTATCTGATTTTCCAGCCTCTTCTCTGGCAGCTCAGGGCTCACATGTTTTCCTTCTGGTTACCCATAGTTAAACTCACCAAACAGCAGAATACTGGAACGTTATGAGATGCTTCATTGACAGAATTTGTCTTCTGTCTTATTACTTCACTTTTTGAGCCATCAGCGACTGTCAGAAGGTCTGTGCTGAGGACAGACTCAGTTGAGTAGAAACAGTCATTAAAATTCTCCTTCAGGAGACACTGTTTCGTTTGTTTCCATAAGTTTCGCAGCTTTTTCTTCACCACCACCCCCTGTCCCACCTGACCAGGGCAGGATAAGAAGACCCCACCTATATTCCAGCAAGAGAAACTCTTTCTAAGCAGCCTTCCCTTGACCCTATTTGATGCTCCCTGGCCATCTTTCCAGAACCAGCTGGTGCCTGGGGACCAGCTTACCTGTGATGGACAGCAGTAGAGTCCTGCAGTGCTGAGTATCAGAGGACTCCTTCAAGCAGCATTTTGCAGGTCCAAGAGGCTCAAGCAGTATTCCAGTCCTGGGAAACTTCCCTAGCAGGACAACCAACAATGTGTACTTCACTCACTGCTATATACGACAGAGAAAAACCGTAAAAGCATCTATAAACCTCTTACTTGGAAACCTCAGATGTCACCTGCAGCAGATGCTGCAGCCCTCGGCGAGTTTGGAATTCTTACTTGCTGTCTTCTCTCTTCAAACAGATACTTTCAAGGGGCTGGCGTTGCCTCTTGTTGCAGGGGCTTCTCTTCATTGCTTTGTCTACTTCAGTTAAAATCCTGACATTAACTCACACCGTTGGCCCTGAGAATTGACTCTTTTTTTACCCTTCTGTAAAAGCCTGTCTGTTCTGTTCCAGTCGTGAAGTTGAGGCTTCAGTGTAGTGTTACAAAGACCTCCCTTTGGGATGACCTCTGTGTCGCTCTGTGAGTGTAATGAGTGATGAGCGACTGTCCCTCTTCATCTGTGTCAGCACAGGAACACGTCCTGCAACAGCCATCAACCTGAACATCAACACATGCAGCAGTTTTCCTGGATTCCTGATACCTCTGATCTTCATGGCTGGACTCGTAAATGTTTAAAACAGAAAGGAAAAAGATCTGCTCTGAAGACAGTGAGGAACTTGGACAGATCAACCTCATCTCGGCACATCCCTACAAATCCCAAACCCCACAGCTAGAAAAGCATAGCAAAATAGCACTTAAGTGGAATTTAGCTTAAAAGACCAGGCCAGTTTTCCAGTCAGATTCTGTCGTATTGACTAAATTAAGTGCTTCTGTTTCCCTTTGTAGAACATGCTGAGAGCAGGCTGGCTCTCAGGCTCTCACTGCATAATCCAGAGGGAAGTAGTCTGCGGAGTTCTTGTAGTGTGTACTTTGTGGAGAGGTGTTTATGTATGTGTGCATGCGTGGATGGATGGACGTGTAGGACCTGGTCAGTCTAACAACCAAATGATATTGTTGTACCTCATAATGTAATGTAGATCAAATTAACATATGTTACCACTTGAACAGTTTTAAGAGCCCACTATGACAACCACTTGATGAGAACCAATTGTACACCCATTGCTGCTCCTGTGCCATATTCACAAACACTGGGGCATTGGGGTGTGCCTGTCTTTTAAGAAAGAGCTTCCAAGGAAGGTAACTTTAAAGGGATAAAGCATAGGAATTGCATGACTGACAGATTTTCATCACCTTACTACGCTAGGGCAGTCCTTCCCCTTGACAACCACTGCCTGATGTGGGCAGCTTTCCCAGGGCAAGGCAGTGAAGCATTCAGGGAAGAGATGGCCATTCAGGGAGGTGGAAGGACCTGGCTTTGCACTTGCACATGCCGAGGATGGTTTATGTTCTGTTGAGGAGCCATTTGGAGATGCCAAGCAGGGAGGCAAAGAGGAACCAGAGCTCTTCTAAAACACTTAGGCCACAAAAGAAAGTCCTAACATATTTTTCTCTGTGCTCTACCCCCTCAGCACGGAGGCAGCAGCAGCCAATTGCATTATAGCACTGCTGATTACTTATGATTCCCTTCCTGTGAGGACAGGCCCTGATGTGTTGTTTTTTGATAACACTGGCTCCTTTAGAGCAATAATGCTGGTACAGTTTCCTGCCTAATCGGTGAGCAATTACTGTACCTCAAAGGGGAAAACATTTAGAAGAACCCAGTTTTAGCTCAGAAGTGATAACAGGAACGTTTTCTTGCTAAGCCATGGTTAGACTTGAGCTCATTAGAGCGTGTCCCATGGCGACACATGACAAAAATCAAAGAGACAGAAGGGTCTGAGGGGTGTTCTTATCTACCATGTTCCTATATGATCAGAGTTCCCTGCTGCTTGCATGGTTTGGGAGCTGGGATTGCGTTGGTGCCCATCAGCTGTAAGAGAACATGGAATCTTTTCCCTCTAGTTCCCTAATCTGAATTTGCTCCAGTTTAAGGGTGAACAGCATTTGCTATTACTGATTTCTGATCTGTGTTAACTGAGCTGATGGCTTTGGTCAGCTCTTCACTGACAGCAGATGATCAAATCCAGACATAGAAGGCTCTACTTCTGCGGTTTGGAGAGGTAGTACTGCCTTTGCTTAGTGGGTAAACCCATTGCTATCTTCAAGTTCCTTTGCCAATGCTCTATGGAAACAGAAATCAAAGATTAAAGGGTGGAAAGGTTATTCCAGTAGAGTGGTGGAGCCAAAGACAGTATTATCCTGCAGTTTTGAAAGGGGGCTGGTAAACAGAGTATCGGGGGGTGGGGGTGGTGCGGAAATAGCCTTTGCTTGGACTCCTGGGTTATTTCTGGTGATTCAGTGCTTTCTTTAGGACTCACACTCAGGCATTTCCACCTAGGGCTGAGGCGTGTGCTTTTGACCTCCTGGCTGGAGAAGTCTCTGGCTACAAAGGGTGTGTGCCTGTGGGGAGAGAAGTGCTATCTTACTGAAGTCAAGCAGGGAAAGGAAATGACTCAGTCATCAAAAGGCCCTTCTTCCTCAGGGAACTGTCCTTAATCAGTATTATCCCGTTACAATAATACTATTTCAGAAGGACTGTGAACCAGAGCACTGGCGTAGCCATGTAAACTGCTTCCTGTATTTGCCAAACAAAACAGCATTCAGCAATTAATAGAATTTAGCTATTAGTCCTGCTATGATAAAACAGCAACTGTGGCCGTTCATCCTGCAACCCGTCCTGGTGCAATCCTTCTCCCAGGAAAAGTCCTTTTCTTTTGGATCCATGTTACCTGATGCTCCAGGAAAGAATAAACAAGAGCAAACAAAACTGCTTGCATTTTGCTGGCTTTAAGTGTCATAGCTAAGAAAATTGTCCTTGTTACCCTTGCAAGAGCTATTGCAAAGCTTCCTCCTGGGATACCCTGATTAGTCATTGCTTTAGTACTAAGCTAGGATACTTTGTGTTGCTTGCCAGGGATCCTGTACAATCTCTACCTTTTGGTGCTTGATAATAGGCAGTTCCAGCAGTTGGCAATGGAAGCTGTAAAATAAAGCAATGGGTCCTTCAGAGCTTGGGGAGCAGGAGCATCACAGAGCCTCTGTTCACCATAATTAACTCTGATTAGACACAGCCACAGATGCACAGCAACAAATGAACCACTTGTTCTTCTTTGATTTGATAGGAGAGGAGCTCATAACATGACAAGAAGATGCCACTTGTACCATCCTTTCCCCTCACCATTTCCCTTTTAGCATTGTCCACCAATCATCTCCATGGATGAGCACACAGGATTTGCAGGTTGACTTTCATATGTGTCTGGTAGCAAAATCTTACCAGGGATGAAAAGGAAATTCCTGTTGCTACAGTCAAGACTCTTGCCGCTGCATTTGTAGCTGTAGTAGCATGTGAGGTCTGATGCAGGACCTGGGACTCCATGGTCATTGTGTGCTTTAACCATGCAGTGAGCAGACAGACTCTGATTAGGAAAGCCTTGCTAACAGTATCAGAAAGGATCCAACAGATGAAACAAGGCTGTATGAATGTTAAATAGCAAGAATGGGTAGCTAGATCAGAGTAACAAGTGGGTTAAACACACACTGGACAAAAAGTATTCCTGCACAAGTTAATTTTGACATGGAAGTCTTCAAATATGCAAAGGAATCTCAAATGGCATATGAAAAAAACACCCAGTGAAACTTGAACCACATCACTCCAAGAGTTAACTGTCAAAAACATTGCCCAGTTGCCCAGGATGACTTCACCAGTGTGGGTTTGACTCCTGAGAATAAATCAGCTGATAACCAGACTCAGTATTGGCATTTCCAAATGCTCTCAACACTTGGTTTGAAGCCTTTCTGAGCAGGCTCCACAGGCCTATAGAAAACTGACTACCAGAAACAGAGCTTTGGCTGAGGGGTTTAGAACACACAGATAGAGCTGACCCTTGGGTTTGGTTCTAAGTGGGCTTTATTTTGCCAATTGCAAATGCCCAAGGATTAGAATAGGGAAAGAACAGAAGCACTGAATGCAGGTCTTTGCTTTTCTTGGCAATATGGGCTACAAACGTTAGCTTCTGCCTTGTCTGTTTTTTAGCTCAATGGGAATGATCAAAGTACAGAATCATTACATTGGGTCTTCTCATCACAAGAGATGAAACCAATGGCCTAAATTTATGGCAGATGTAACTTCACTGAAGTCAGTAGATCATCACTACAGAGTCTAACCATATGCTTGACTTCTTTATACACTATAATGTTGAATGATGTTGATGATACTGTGACAGCTGTGATGTCTTGTTTGAATTCCAGAATGCCTCAAAACTTTCCACTGGATAATATAATAATCCAGAGGGGATAAGTGTGTCAATAGTGAAATTTCATGTTTGATACTCAGGACTGTGTATTGGATCTGCAAAAACGGCATCACAGAATTTGTCAGTAAAAGCCTTACTTTTAAGTGCTCTGTATGTAAGGTGTGAAGTTAGCAAAATACCCCCATGTCTGAATTCAAACTGCAAAGTTCAAAAGGAGAGAACGATGGTACCAATGTAACCCAAGAACAGGTTACATTACCAATGTAACCCAAGTGAGAAACTGCTAATGACAAGAAGTGACAAAACTAAATCATTTCCTTAATACACTGGCAGCCAGCAAGGGTGCAGAGCTCCTGCTGTTCTACCGTGCTTAAACTGAACTTCCAGGTATAACTTGACAGAAGCAGAGGTTAAAACTCTGTGTTGGATAAGGTTTTATCTTTATGTTGCTATGGGAAAACAACAATGGATTTTTGGGGGGCATTTGTGTTCAAATAATACTGAAATCAAACGGTTCTCTCCACTGGCTGTAGAGTAGAAAATAAACTGATGGGGTGAGGAAGGATCCTCTCTGAAGGACTTAAGAGACGTTAATCCAGCTCTTGGCTGTGCCAAAGGTTCCCAGGGTGATCCTGGGAAGACTGACTTCTCTGTCTCTGGAAGTGTTCCATTTGCATAGCTAAATGATACTGCTTCCTTTCTACCACCTTTTGACTGGTTTGCCCTTGGGAACTTTTTGTCTAGGATCTATCTTAGACTCATGTTTGTTCAGCATCTGTCACACTGGGATTGCAGCTGAAGTAAAATCACAAAGAAGGACACTGGAGTGAATAGAATAAGTGATTAGGTAGGAAGGAGTTATGAAATAGTATTTTATAAATGAGCAGTTCAGCTAACAAAACAAGAGAATCATAGAATCATAGAAGAGTTCGGGTTGGAAAGGACCTGAAGCTCATCCTGTTCCAACCCCCCTGCCACGGGCAGGGACACCTCACACTAAACCAAGGCTATGTCCAACCCGGCTATGTCATCCAAGGCTATGTCCAACCCGGCCTTGAACACTGCCAACGATAAAGCATTCACAGCTTCCCCGAGCAACCCATTCCAGTGCCTCACCACCCTCACAGTAAAGCATTTCTTCCTCATATCCAATCTAAACTTCCTCCTTTAAGTTTGAACCCATTATCCCTTGTCCTATCACTACAGCTCCTAATGAAGAATCCCTCCCCAGCATCCTTATAGGCCCCCTTCAGGTACTGGAAGGCTGCTACAAGCACTGAGAATATGAGCAGGGCTTTCCAGATTTTCCTTTGGTATTTATATCAAATTATACAAACAAAATCCCACAGAAAATCCTAGATATAGAATCATAGAATCATAGAATAGTTTGGGTTGGAAAGGACCTTAAAATCATCCAGTTCCAATCCCCCTGCTATGAGCAGGGACAACTTGCACTAGATCATGTCATCCAAGTCTCTGTCCAAGCTGGCCTTGAACAATGCCAGGGATAGAGCATTTACCACTTCTTTGGGCAGCCTGTTTCAGGGCCTAACCATGCTCACAGTAAAGAACTTATTCCTTATATCTGACCTGAACTTCCCCATTCCTTGATGATACTCCACTCATGGTGAAAGCCATTAAAAAAAGCAGGTATACCTAAACTCATAAATCCGCCAGTTCTCCCACATCAGCTCTTCCTGGCCTGGGTTGTAGCCAGTATCTCTTGAAACAAGCTGAGGCTTTTGGGGAAGCTGAAAGAGGCGGACGATTTGCAGCCTAACCAGACTCAGATATCCCACATACTGCCCCTATCTCAACAGTGGCATAACCACAGTAAAGCTCCACTAAGCTACTTCATAGCAGCACTGCAGTGGTGGTAAGCACAGGACCCCACCCCAGAACAAGTCCTCCCAGTTTAGAATAAAAAGGCAGCAGATTGTGACTTCTCTCCATGGAGGTATCCAAAGTATGACTGTCTGGCACCTCCCTCCATCCTGTACTTTTGATAGGAATAAGCTCACTTTCCAGCTTCTGAGTGGCATTATGTTTGGAACCTCCAGGGCTTGATTCAATAGTAGGACCCAGAAGAGCTTCCCATTTACTATTGCTGCCACAACAGATCCAACGGATCTAAATCCTTAACCTCCTTCAAACAGCCTCTGTGAGATGTGTCAGTTATTACAACAGCAGCTGCAGTGGGCCTGGGAGGTTGTTTCTGACAAGCAGGCACATTTCAAATGAACAGTGAAATTTTGGGGGAGCTACTGGAAGAGATTCTCCTTCTTCATTAGAATATCAGAAAGCGCATTCTTATTTCAGCCTCTCACCATCTCCCTTTGTTTAGTTTCACCAGCCTCATTGGGATAGCTCCTTTTCCCCTCTAAACTTGCTAGCCATGCATCCCATAGACCCAGTGTCATTCACAATACATCACAAGCAATAGGGATCCAAATGTGCTTGATGTCTGTAACCACCCAAGGCAGATTTGCAAATGAAACCTTTGTTTATTATGGCAATTGATCAGGAAAATCTCCTTTCAAGATAATAACATTAACTCAGCAAGAGCAGTAAATCAAAACCTTTGGCAATACAAAGGGAAGAGAAAATTCGGCATGCTTGGATAAAAGACACAAGCCCAGGTGGGTGACTATTGCATCTAACATGGTACAAAGGCAGTCTTCCCTGGGAGTAAAATGATGTTTGGCAAGATAGCAACAGAGTAAAAAGCTAATATTTTTCTAGCCTTAATGGCAAGGAATACAAAGGGTCAGATCCATCATGCCTTTGTTAAAGCAAGCCCATTGAGGCTTTTCTTGACACAACCAGATCTATCAAAAGAGGAAGAAAACACAGTTAGCAGCCAGTAGTAAGAGATTCTTGTCAGGTTCTCCAAAATGACTCTGAAAGTATCTTTTCTTCAGTGCTTGACTTGTCCCTGGCTATTAAACATCTGCCCAACTGTAGAAACACTTGAAAGATTACTTGGAGATTAAACTAAGAATAAAAGAAAAAGGTTTTCTAGTTCAGGTTGATAACATATATACACATCTAGTGAAACAGATCCACTTCTGATGGTCTTATAAGACATCAGAGAAGAGACTCAGGTGAAATTTGCTCTGCTTAAGTTACAAAGCCAATGTTAACTTAGAAAAGCTCCCTTTGAGACTAGAATAATAAGGATGCTGAGGAGGGCCTCTCCGTTAGGGACTGTAGTGATAGGACAAGGGGTAACGGGTTCAAACTGAAACAGGGGAAGTTTAGATTGGATATGAGGAAG
>JANRGW010025535.1:0-12608 GCA_024733675.1 Psilopsiagon aymara
AGAAGGCTGCGTGGAGACCTCATAGCAGCCTTCCAATATCTGAAGGGGGCCTATAGGGATGCTGGGGAGAGACTCTTCATTAGGGACTGTAGTGATAGGACAAGGGGTAATTGGTTCAATCTTAAACAGGGGAAGTTTAGATTGGGTATAAGGAAGAAATCCTTTTCTGTAAGGGTGGTGAGGCACTGGAATGGACTGCCAGGGGAAGTTGTGAATGCTCCATCCCTCGCGGTATTCAAAGCCAGGTTGGACATAGCCTTGGGTGATACGGTTTAGTGTGAGGTGTCCCTGCCCATGGCAGGCAATTGGAACTAGATGATCTTAAGGTCCTTTCCAATCCTAACTATTCTATGATTCAATCACTTAAGTCTCATGGTCAGTTCTGTTTTTTCCATCAGAATATGGAGTCAGAGTTCCATAGATCCTGCCTCCTTTCTGATGTTCCCCAGCTTGTGGGTCCTGGCAGGGTCAGTTTTGAGGCTAGACACTTGCCAGGCACCCTGGAATTGCACTTCAGGCTGTAGAGGTGCTGCTGCAGAGGCAGACTTTGCCTGTGCTGATGAGAGAAGGGGGACAGCAGCTGGTGCCATACTTGTGCTCAGTGCAGTTGGCCCTGCCATAGTCTGTCACAGCTTGCTACTGCTGCTGCTGCAGCACTGGTGAGGTGTCAAATCTGCCGCTGACAGTCCCCATCCTGCCTGATCCTGTCCATCGTGCAGTGGCAACAGCAGTGCTTTGGGGTTCTTGAGACCCTCCATCCCCAACTCACTCAACCTTCTCCTCCCCATCTTCTCTTCTGTTGCCCAAGTTAGATACAGGCCTGGCCCCAGCTTGGCCCCTTTTTCTTTGCTCTATGTTGGAGCAAAGAAAAAGCTCCAGGAGGCTGAGAAGAGTCTGCTGCAAAGCAGAGCATCTCCTCAGGCAGAAGGGAAAGGGGCGTCTTGCAGAAGCAGCTAAAGTGTGGGGTGGTATAGGCTTAGAAAAGCTATGGGAGGTTGTTGTTTCCACTGTATTAAGGTGGATAATGGGTCTCATGCAAAGATAGGCTGTAGAGGAGAAATAGAGATGCCATGCCTAGCTATATCTCACCAAAGCTCATGTAATATGTGTGAGCCCATTAACTCACCTTCCCTACCTGGAGAGTTTTTGATGCTCTCTGAGGTCCTCACAGACAAGATCTGCATGTCTGCTGACCTCTCCCGTGCTTTTATTCTCCATTCCCCCCTCTCTGTTGTTCTATGGAGCTCTTAAGGCCTTGGTTCATTGCTGAGTCCTCATGGATCATTGTTGTCTTCCCCAGTCCTATCCTGCCTCAGCCACTATGTGGAATTTGCCATGCTAAGATTTGTCCCCATTCTTGCTTGGTGGGATTCAGTGTGGCCTGTGCAGTGAAGGAACTGTGAGACTGGATATTCGCCTCATGAAAAGAATTGCCAGGGTCTCAGCAGCCACATATGTGTCCTTCCTTTCTTTCTCTTCTTTTCCTTTTTCTCTATCCCTCCTTTTCTTCCTTTCCTTCTCTTCTTTCCCTCTCTACCTCACTCCTCTCTCACTCTCCTCCTTGTGTATCTGGGAGAAAAGTGATGGATGACCCAATTCCCTTGCAAGAGAACTCCTTACTAACACAGCCAGGACTGAAGGGCTCTGGGAGTCAGTGTGATTGGGACTCCAGACCCAGTGACCCTTAGAACCTTTTCCAGGCTGTGCTCTGAGCAGGTCATGCTGAGCAACTGTCCAATCTATTGCACTGCTTTAACTTCATGGAGTCTCTCTCAAAGAAAAGCTGAAGGCTCCTCCGCTCAAACAACAGTCTGTGTGGGGTTTTACTCTCTCTTCCAAGCATTGGAGCAAGGCATAGGTTGACTGCCACAGAAAAGGTCAACTCAGGTACATTGTCTGCTGCACCAGATTTCTTTAAAACACAGCTCTTGCTAAAGAAGCCTTTGGTTTTATTCAGTCTGTTGTACAATCTATGCCCCCATCTTACCTGAAGCCTGGTTCTTTAAAGTTTAAAAAAGGTTTTTAATAAAGATCTATGTTTCTTGGCTACCTTTGTATCATTCCCAAGAACATTTCAATCTCCTTTTCCAAAGGAAACGAGGCTGATGTTTCTCTGATTATAAAAAGAGCCAAGTCTGCTTTAGACTCTGGAAGGCAATTAACATTTGGAAAGATCAGGTTGTATTACAGGTCTCTGTTACATTCATGAGGGTTTGGGAAGGAGAGGGAAAGCTGTTTCTATTGTGGCAGCAGCTATACTTGTAGACCTAGATGCAAAACAACTGAAGAACATTTGTCACATGTAGAGAGAAAAGTCTGTGCTGCAAAGGGTCACTGTGTCTTCCAGTACAAGCCTCACACCTTTCTTCAGAAGCTGGCTGGTGTGGATTGTCTTCATGGGAAGATAGATGCTGTCCAAGCTCAACAGCACGTTTACACTTATCATGTATCTTCTGGGTGATCTGTTGCAAAGGACTGACAATTTGAGGTTTATTCTAAGCAGCAAATGTCACCTTCCTTGCCCTTCTCTTTTGATTCGCTACCTGTTTCTCTGAATTGCCTCATTCTAACCTCAGGTTTCTTGTTCTTGTTTTCAAGAACTTTGGCAGCAATGAAACTGCTTATCTGCTCCTGTCATTTTCTTTTTTTTTCTGCACCTTTCTCTATGTCAGTGGTACCAGCCTTCAACCATCCTCTTATTCACACCTCCTACAAGCAAACATCTCCTGCTTCCCTGCTGCCCCTAATCTATGCACTGACTTCCTGAACTCAGCCTCCTGCTGTGAAGCATACAGGAAAAAAGCCAAGTAAAAACGTCTCGATTGAGAAGTGACCAGTTATAGCAGGCAGGTGTTTATTTATTAAATAAAACACAAAATAAACCCATCAAATGAAAAAGGGCAGTTTAACATTCTTTTATGGTGGAATTATCAAACTGGTCATTATTGTCACATATAAAGATGCAAATAAATGTTTGAACAAGTACTAGCATGAATCTTCCTTGCTCAGTGGAGTCCTTTATCTCCAAAAGAGTACCTCTTATTTCAATATTAAATCACAGATGTAACAGTTAATTGTCATTATCCAACAGTTAGATTGTGTTCTTACTGGTACTTTCTTGCTGTTTTTCTAATGAGGAATTGCTGTTCAGCTGGTCAGCACAGGATCTTCTGCCGTATATCCTGCAGTATATCCTTTTCTGCAGTATCTCCTTTTAGCTTGCAACCTGAGTGATAACGACCAAAAATGCTACTATAGGAAATGACAGTTTACTAAAAAAAAAAAAAGAAAATGAAGTAAATAAACATAAAGGTAGAGCTTTGAAAGTCTAATTTCTTTGGCAGGAAGTAGATCCTTTTATGTCAATTATTTTATTTTCCAATCAGTTGTTTAGCTTAGCTGATGCATATTGGCATAGCTTGATTGCTTTTGGCAGAGCTACTCTGAATTTTTCCAGCTTAGGATGTGTCATAGGATTTCCAAAGCGCTTGGTTAGTCATTTACACTATACAACAAGAGCGGGACAAAAGTAACTTATAAGGGAGGAGCAAAGTGTTATTTGCAGGACCATGGCCCTCTAGGTGTGGTCTCTTAATATTTCTAGTCAAGGAGTATTTCGAGTAGCTAAATTTATGCTGTGTCTTAAGATATTAAGTTACATTGCATGTTCACAACTACATATCACGTCCAGAGCTCAATACTTCATGAAATGGAAAACGTTTGTCTATTTTTTAAGCATCAGAGAAGGGAGGTGTTAAAATGCTGCCTAACTCCTGAAAATGAATAGTACAAATATTTCCTTGCCTTCTATTAATATGGATACAGGGATCAGGAGAAAGAAGATAGGCATGTCTATGGGAAAATGTAACAGTCGCAGAAAAAAAAGTGGAGCAAAGAAAGAAGACTCAAACTTTTAAAAAATCAAGGTAGATTCAGGAAGATGCAATTTGGTGTTGGGAGGGAAAATAGATAAATGGGGTAAAAAATAACATGGTTGACTAAATATGCACACAGGCACATGCATACTGTGAGATATTTTTAACAGTAAAACCTACAGGAGCAATCATTTAAACCTTGATTTTCTGACATGTAATGTCAACAGAAATATGCCGAGAATGTGATTACATAAGGACCAACAGACAACTAAGTGATATGGCATTTGCTTTCCTGTCATCACCTTCTGCAGTTTATTAATGAAGAGCTAAAAAAAAAAAAAAAAAAGGCTGCTCCACTTACATCCATAATGGAAATTTAAGCTTTTGATAGAATAACCACAGTGTTATGAATAGTGTTTGAATAAGAAGTTTGAGACCTGCTGGAAACCATGTTCAGGGAAACCCCCAACAACTTATAAGCTGTGCTAATGACATGACATAGACTGAACTTGATAACATTTAGCGCACTAATTGGTGGAAGCAAATTCTTTGTTATTCACAGGACAGATTATTAGATATTGATTTCTATTATTGCTGCATATGGTATTGAATCTGTTGTTTACTGCAAAAGCAAGAAAACCCTATTTTGGATATTAGATCCTGTTAAACAGAAAGCCTTGTACCATGCTACTTATGATGCCATCTAGACAGTTATGCCTAAGGGCTTTTACCTCAAAAGCGAAGATGTGTTCAAGTTGCCATTTGGACTTTCTGTTTTCTTAGGTGGTTGGTTTAACTTTGGATTTCACCTATGATTTTCTTTACTGGCTCGTGCAAGATAGCCTATGCCTAAATCTATACAGAGTTTCTCTTTGCAAAGAAGGGTAAGTGAATGTATAGCATGCGCTGGTATTTTCTTGGTTTTGTGATACTCTAAAAACAAATTTTGCCCAGTGCTGGGTACACTAGTTACTGATTTAACAATTTAATTTAACAGCTAGCTGATGTCAAGCTACATGTTGTGATGAGTGTTAACATGGTTTTGCAGTGAGAGAAATATAGTATGGAAACTCAACTGAACTGAGGTCATGCTCACGAATTTTTAGACTTATCTTTAGGAAATAATCACCATTTATTTTCTCTTTTGTATTAGCATCACAACTCCTGACAGTTTTTAAGTGCCTAGAGCTGTAACTTGTTCATCTTGCACAGAGCTTAGAATTTGAATTGACACCACTTTCTCACCTGAGCAATCAGCACTCAGCAGGCTTTCCTTTTGATCATCCTGAGCATGAAATGGCTGCATTATTCCTGAAAGACAAAGTTTAAAAAGCAAAACAAAGCCAAAAAAGGTTTATGGGTCAGCTTGAATATATATTAACACCTTGAGGAAAACAGTGAATTTGTTCTCTAAGTGCCAAGTGCATGATGAGCTCATGAAACTGCATTTTTACTCCTTTTCATCAGGAGTTATTTCTAAGCAGCAGATTAAACTCCTTAAATTTAATTGAACTGTATCTGTATTTACTTGTGCTTCTAAAGGCTGACTTTGTGTGGAATCAGATGAATTTTGTGACTGATTTTGGACTTGCTATGATTAATGGCAAACATTTAAAAAAAGAAAATGTGTTGATTAGTCTTAGCCAGAACACAGAGCTCCATTGTGAACCAATTTGCAGCCAAAAATCATTGGGCCTACAGGGATGCTGGGAGGGACTCCTCAGTAGAGACTGTAGCGATAGGACAAGGAGTAATGGGTTCAAACTTAAACAGGGGAAGTTTAGATTGGATATAAGGAAGAAATTCTTTACTGTAAGGGTGGTGAGGCACTGGAATGGTTGCCCAGGGAAGTTGTGCATGCCCCATCCCTGGCAGTGTTCAAGGGCAGGTTGGACATAGCCTTGGGTGATACGATTTAGTCTGAGGTTTCCCTGCCTATGGCAGGGGGGTTGGAACTAGATGACCTTAAGATCCTTTCCAACCCTAACTATTCTATGATTCTATTGTCCTTGGCTTGCCAGAATAGAGACATTAGAAGTAATGCATCCTAATTGACCTGATTGTGTGTAAAAGCTTTTCCGAATTTGTTTGGATATCATGTGTCTAAGATGAAACGTGTTTCTGAGATGGCAAAATGATGCCTCTTACAAAGTATTTAGTTACTTACCAAGATAATAAATTGAGACAAAAAAGAGGCCTGTAAATTTTGATGTAGAAGTAACAAGACAGTATAAACCACCACTGATCCCCACAGTGGAGGAAATGTTCATGATTCAATAAATAGTGGAATTTCATTGAGGAAACTAGCAAGGTCAGATTAATCTGGGGACCTGCTTTAATGAAGTAAAATGAACCTCATTCTGTGAAGTAGACTGCACTGTTTCTGTGCAATTGCTGAGAGAAGGTGGGTTGATTTTTCAAAATACTCAGTTTTTTACATCCATGCATCAGAATACTAAGCCATTTCATAACTGCTTTCTAATGAAATCAAGGGAATTAAGGCTTTTTGCAGGTGTTCCTGCCATGTGCCTTTCTGAAAAGTGTTCTTCTTTAGAGAACTCAAAGAAAACTTTTTGAATTGTTTTTCTGCCTCCTACATGACAAGAATTTGAATGATGAGAAATGTCCTGATGTGTCAAACATTGCATAAATCTTGTTCTCTCTACACATATGTTTTCAGTTTGCTAGTTTCATACATGTTTTCACAGTTGTGGTAATGCAATCATCACAGAATTTGCAGCATGGAGTACTTCAGACATATCTCAGGGTGCACTGGAATACTACAGTGGTCGTCTGTTCTGGATTAATAGTCTTCATTTCATTACAACTCAGGAAGTCAATCAAAGCCTTAGCATTCCCTTCTCACAACCAGCAGAATTTGCAACCTTTACCCTTGTTCACACATCACTTAAACCCTTGCCAGGTATGTTACTTTCTTTATCTAAACCTCTCAATAAAAGTATTCACTGTCAGCCCATGATTCTTCATTCTTGAAATTCTTTAGTCATTTGACAAAAGGTAAGAACAACAGCAATTTCTTAATAAATATATCAGGATATACTTGGATAATGTGTAAAACTTATAAAAGTAACTTATAAAAGTTTATGGGTATGGCTAAAAAGAATACATGGTGTTGTTATTCATTGTTTCTATCTAATGAATGATAGTTTACAGGATTTTCCATAATACTTAAAGCTTTAAGTCAGGTTTGAAAATTTTATCTATTGCTCACATTATTTAGATTATTATTATTTCTTTCTCTCTTCACGGACAGGAAATTTTTCTTTTACACCAAAAGTGATTCCAGATTCAGTGCCAGAGTCTTCATTCAGGATTAAAGGAAATTCTTCAAGTTTCCACATCATTTGGAGTCCCACAAATGTGGAATGGGGAACTGTCTTTTACTGCGTGGGATCAAAAGCTCTACAAGTAAGGATATTCATACTATGTATTATTAATAAGGAGGGTTTCCTCCTTATTATCTGCATGTATTACTGCAGCTACTTGCTGATATAGCTGTTTTTAAACAGAAATAGTTTGTTTCTTCTCAAGCATTTGCAAATCGGTCAAACAACCAAACTAAACTGTAAGTATAAAGCAAGCTGTCCTGTTTCTCTGTCACTAAGGCCAGCACAGGAGGAACACTGGCTTAGCAGTAGCTCTGGGCTAGCTACTGGGGTGTGAAATGCCAGGCGAGGAGCCTCCAGTGCTCAAAGATGTGTGAGAAAGCCTTTCACAGTAACTCAGTGACAGAAGCATCCTCAGAGCTGCCGGTGGGACAGGCTTTGCTTGAATGTGAAATCTAGCCTTCATCCACACTTAATTTTAGCACATTTGGCAAGCTTTACTTTAAATTCTAAGGGCAGATTATGAGCAGATTGCTGCACATCGCTACAGTGCCACAGGAGTTGATGAAACAACAGTCACTCACAGGAAGAGAAGCTCTGTCTTGATTTAGTTGACCAGCTTGGTGAGGGGAATTTTAGAAATCTTAAAGCTTTTCAGAGATAGGAAAAAAAAAAATTTGTTTTATTTTATGTTTTGTTTCATTCACAGTCTTTGGAGAGTGAATGGTGCCTCCATCCCCATAACCTGACAGTGCCATCCTACCGAGTTGATTGGCTGGAACCGTTTACACTCTTTGATTTTACTGTCACTCCATACACACACTGGGGCAAGGCACCAGCAACGTCTTTATCCCTTCGAGCCCCTGAAGGAGGTACTGGAATTTTAAATCCCATTCCTCATTTGTTATTGGTACTGGGACCAGGTCTATGTCAGGAAGTGAAAACCTGGAGAGGAATGAGCAGTTTTCAGGACTACTCAGCTGCAGGCAAAGTTGCAAGGGCATGTTCCTGAGTATCTTTGGTAATTATCTATTGCACACATAAATGCGCACAATTGCTGTAATAGAATTTGGAACAGAAAGCACATGGCGATATATCTACCACGTGCCTATGGCTATGAGCAAGAAAGAGAAATTAAGTTCCATTACAATGGCCATCAAAGGCTGCAAGTACTTATTAAATTTTTAATAAACGTTATGCACTTTTAGCTTCAGTAAATGAGTAAAAGGTTCTCATGCAGGCCAAAGTTAAGTCAGCTAAAATGTAGTGTTGAGTGAATGCAGCACTGAGAAAGCTTATGAGCTGCAGTAGATTTTAAAGTCGGTAGGGGGGAATAGAGTATACGCTGTGAAAATTCTTGCAGCTCCATTGTTACCTGCAGGACTTGGATAAACAGACATCTCCACACTGAGGGCAGGAGCATATTTGTCTCTGTTTATGCAGCTCTTTTTTTGCTAAGCAAGTTAAAATCAGATGTCTACACACCAATGAAAACCAGAAAGGAATTACCATGAAGTTTTAGATATTCTTCTATAACATACATCTCACTGATTGCAGTCTTTCTCAGTCAGCATTAAGGTTGCAAAGCTCAGGCTCAAAACTAAAAGAGCTCATTACAAGGTAGAGTTTGTGTTTTAATAAGAGTACTTTGCTCTGTGTTTTTTATCTTTGTATTTTTTTGTGTAGTTCCTTCAGCCCCTACAAACCCTAGGATATATGTGTTACAAAATAACCTACATGAAGGTGGAGTCACAGTCCCTGTGGAGTTCAGGTGGGACAGACCTGAAAAGGAAAATGGAGTATTACTGCAGTTCAGGGTTTACTATCAACTCTTGAGTCAGAGTGAAACTGCGAACACTTTCACAGAGTGGAACATGAGCAACGTTAAACCTACCCTGACGCTCTTTTCCCTTATGGATGTGCTTCCCAGTGTTACAGTAAGGTTTCAGGTATGAAGAATTACTCAGTTTACCTCATGCTAGGTGGTAGATTTTATCAGTGCAGCCTGATGTGTTTGCCTAGGAGATGTCACTGGGCTTGGGGCAAGAACTTGTGGTTTCTGTTTGTGGAACTGCTGATTCACTGACTCACCCTTGGATACCCAGCTTAACCTTTCCCAGTATTGTATTATTCACTAAATAATGTGGAAAACAATGCTTCAGCATTATATAGGTTTGGTGAAGCCCAAAAGAAACTTTCCTGGAGCTCTCCTAGAGCCACTGCTAAAGCTGCAATTTAAACAAGATTTGACTGAACTAGTGGAGGGTGACAGGCCATTAAAACAGAGCCACAGATCAAGAGAAGTTCCACTGCTGCAAAAATGCAAGGACTCACAAGTCCTATATAAAGAGAAATTTCCATATTAAAATTTGTAAAGACAACTTGTTTTTATTGTGACAAGAGGTTTGGAACACACAGAAAGTGTGCTTGAAAGATAAGTTGAAAGCATGAAGGCATGTCATAGGCCAGGTACTGATGGAGAAGAACACCATCTATGTTGCAACATCAACCAACAGTAGGAATTGCTGCAGCCTGGGGAAGGAGGCAAGACTGTCTGCTGTCCTTCAAGCTCTAATTGATGACAGATGAAGCATGTCTACTCTTTCATAGATATCAGGCCTTACAGGCCAGGTGCCTTTTGCTCTGCTTACTCTAAAAAAAAAAACCCAGTTGTTTTCACTGTTGAAGCACAGGTTTTTTACTGGTCTACAGTTTGACTCTGCAAGGGTAGACACTCAGTGTCTGGACCTCGCATAGCTTCTGGAAAGCAAGCTTGACCAGACATATCTAGACAAAAATAGTCAGCTTGCATGCTTCTGGCTCAGTATCTTCCTTCCTGAAGCTTTCCAGGATGATAAGTTGAATATGAGCTGGCAGTGTGCCCTTGCAGCCAGGAGGCAAGCAGTATCCTGGGATGCATTGGGCAGCAGGTCAAGGGAGGGGATCTTCCCCATTTACTTGACTCTGGTGAAGCCACATCTTAAGTACTATGTCCAGTTATGAGCTCCTCAGTACAAGAAAAACAAGGAGCTAATGGAGAGAGGCCAGCAGAGGCCACATGATCAGGGGTCTGGAGCTTCTCTTTTATGAGGTGAGATTGTGGGAGCTGGACTTGTTTAGTCTAGAGAAGAGAAGACTGAGAGTGGATCTCATTAATGTATATAAATATCTCAAAGGCAGGTGCCAGGACGATGGAACCAGGCTCTTTTCAGTAGTGCCCAGTGACAGGATGAGGAGCAATGGCCATAAACTAAAACACAAGTTTCACTTCAAGATGAGGAAGAATATAGTTACACTGAGGGTGGCAGAGCGCAGGGGGATTGTGGAGTCTCCCTCCCTGGAGTCATTCAAAACCCTTCTGAACACGTTTCTGTGTAATCTGCTCCTGGTGGCCCTGCTTTGGCAGGGGGGTTGGACTCTGATCTCCAAAGGTTCCTTCCAACCCTAATGATCCTGTGATTCCTGTGAATTGTCCTATTCTTGGCCACTGCGTAAAATTCTCTTCATAGCCATGAACCTGCACTGAATGTGGGCTTTGAAATGATCAGCGAGGCCTTAGGTCAAATAGAGCACATTGATATGTATCCCTAGTGGAGCAGCCAGGGGATTTGTCTCCATTTCTGTCATTGTCTGACTCTACAGACTCTTGAATGCAATCGTTTAAGCTGCTGCTTAACATACGTGTAACAATTTTCTGTCCCACAGGTGCAAGCCTTCACCTCTGTGGGTCCAGGACCTACATCTGATATAGCAGAGAGGAATTCATCAGGTATGGATGACTTGGATGCTATCTCATTGTGTGTAACAGCTGGTAAACTCAGTGCTACCGGAGTTTGGTATATAACTAGCCTGACACTGTGTGTAACATTTGTTCCACCCTACAGTAGACACCACAGAGGGAATAGTTACAGCTTCTGACATAAAATTAGTAACACATTTCTTATCATCAGATTAAATTTCAAGCTTTTCCTCAACACTATGCTGAATTGACTTTTCTAGGGGACCCAGGGTAGCATGGAAGGGCAGGTTTTGATCTGTAATCTGCATATTGCTACGGATAGTAGAATATTTCTAATTTGGCAGTGAAAGGTAACCAGGAGAATTAGAGATCTACTAGGGATTATAGGCTATTTGTAGTTGCACTGTTAAAGTAATTAATTGAGCAGATCTGTCTTTACTAGGCTTAAATTTGTCAGGTAAGCATCCACCGTGCCACTAAAAGAATCTTAGGAGTTTGCATGTGATGACAAGAAGGCATCTCTCTATTTTATTTATTTGTTGTGACATATGAGCAAATACAATTTGTTCAGGGCCATAACTTATTTTTATCTTTTACTTGTTTTCCTTATGAATGACTACTGTTGTCTAAAATGTTTTTTGTAAATCCTGCTGTGCCCCTTTCGTTTCAGATCTTTTCCCTGTCCCAACTCTTATAACTGTTTCTGCCAACAAGTTGCATCTTACTGACATAGACAATAATCATACCATTTGGGAACTTTCAGCAAACATAAATGTAAAGGACATCTGTTACACTGCTAATGATGACAAAGCATACTATATTGCAGAAGATTCTATTTTTCTTCTGGATATACAGACTGTGTCAAAGTTTCAGGTATTCCTTTGTTCATTCCCTTTCTTGAGACAATATCAGAAAATACGTGGCCATTATTGTCATTATTTTGGGGCTAATTATGTTTTTGAAGAAGTCGCAGCTGCATATTTGAAACAGAAAAAAAGCAGCATGATAAACAGAACACAGTAGGGAAACAGAACTTCAAAACCACAATTTTCTTAGTAACAGTTTGTATGAGGTGTTTTATGAAAGAGATTAACTGGATAATTTTTTTTTTTTTTCTGACAGTATAATAAAGATATGAATAACAAAATTCGGACTTCTTTAATTTTTTTTTACTTTTTTTATTTCTTTTTTTCTGTCAACAGTAGCTATTAGAATAGGCTAGAGTATGCCACTGGTAAAGTTGTCCTATTAAACGTGTATGATTTTACTGGCATTTGCTTTGTTCATAAGATATTTCAAAAGACATTTAAAATTCACATTACTAAATACGAGAAATTTTGTGTAAAATGCAATTTAATTTAATTTTATTTTAATTTCAAGAATATAGAAGAACATGGAAACAGCAATTGATATTTGTGAAATAAGAGTTTTCATTTTTGTGAAAATACTGTAATTTCCATTCCATGGCATCTCTTTATATTTTGACTTCTACTTGCCAAGCAGAAATTATTTCAGAAACAAATGCGGGGAAGGGACTCTTCGTTAGGGACTGTAGTGATAGGACAAGGGTTAATGGGTTCAAACTTGAACAGGGGAAGTTTAGACTGGATATGAGGAAGAAATTCTTTAGTGTAAGGGTGGTGAGGC
>JANRGW010025536.1:0-10368 GCA_024733675.1 Psilopsiagon aymara
AGGGAGAGCGGCCCCGCCGGCCTCGGCCGTGCCGCAGCCGCGGCGGCCGCGCTGCGGAAGCGTCCCGGCGCCCCTGCCCGTCCCTCCCCCGGGGCCTGCCAGCCAGGGCCCGAAACGTGCGCGGTGTTCCCGCGGGTGGCTTTACTTACCCGGAAAAATGGTGGCCTGGGAGCCACGGGGGCTTATGCAGCCAGGGGAGGTGAGAGAAACCGGAGCGACGCTCAGCTGCCACCGGTCACTCTTGGGTCAATTAGCTGCAGAAATTTACAAATACGGTAAATACGGGGTCGAATCTGGAGGGGTAGTACCCCAAAGCGAAACCACAGGGTTGGCGATAAGAGATCACTCAGGAAGGTTTCTGAAAACTCTTTGGTTTGGGAGGTCTATATCCCTTCTGCTTACATAGAAAGGAATATCACAAGGCCGTGGCCGGTCTCCAGGGTGTACGCACTGTCGGTATTGTCACTGCACTGGGAAAAACGCCTTTGTGCAGCCTGACAGAGTTGTTGACATTGCACTTCAGCCGAATTGTCAACCAAAGCCTTTTTACGTGGGATGTAGTCCCTAGTGCCAGTGTGCTGGTATTGCTGACATCCCTGGAAAACGTTTACAGGATGCTCTTAGCATTGCATTATGACTTAATGCAATATCTGCTAGTTCTCATCATTGCTAAAGATAACAGGTAAAATAAACGAAGCTGCCAGACAGCCCCATGGCAGGGAGGTTGGAACTAGACCAGCACAACCAGAACAATCACCAGATGAAAACTTGTAAATCACTTCTGTACTGATGGAAATACAGTTTTATTTATTTTTGTAAATACCTGAATTGAAGGTATCTGACATAATCACATTATCTTCCTCGGTGAAATAACCTATAAGTCCCTCAATTTTAGATAGAAATATGTAACGTTCAGTATTTAACACTACCCCCTTCCCCCAGCTATCTTTACAGTAAGCAGAAAATTAAAATATTCAGAGAGAAAAAATCATCATGTGCAACGAGAGAGTATAGGAATCCAGTGTACAGCACTGCCTGCTCATGCAACAGTTCTGTGTGCACTGCCACACTTGCAGAACAGTCTCCTTCTGCTCAACAAATGAGAATTCACAGAGAAGGAGGCAGCACCCACCACAAAAGAGATCACATTCTTCCTGCACCTACACACTAAAAGAAATCTCTTCAGCTGGGATGGAAACCCATGCTACAGCTGTAAAGCATTCATGAGCATCTTCTCAGAGAGTAAATCAGAGAGCAAGTTTTTGAAGCCAATGAGTCAATCAAAACCATGTACTTTTCTAGTAAAGTGACCAAAAACATAAGTGCACCTTATACTTCCCCCAATTTCATGTTGCAATTCATCCCTTAGAGGAAGCTACATTTTTTTCCCAAAAATGTGTAATATTTCACTCACATATTAAAAAAGCTGGACCACTCCTTTTTTCTGTAAATGAAGCAATCAAGATTTAGTCGGTTAAATACATACCTGAACAGCAACAGCTAACAAATAATCTAAGCCAACAAGACTAATTGGGCTCACTCAACCAGGATTTGCCAGGAAAAGAAAGATATAAAACAAACTCTTACCTATGAAACTGTCAGGAACTGAAAAGGCCAACAGTAAAACAAGTAAGTTGAACCTAAAAAGCAGGTTGAATCAGGGCAATGAGTCACCTTGAAACACTCGTTTTGATACTTGTGAATGGAACTATTTCACCAACAGTCCTATTATGAAACAGCACTTGTGTAAAGTCTATTGGTTTACATCCAGTGTCCAGCAGAAATTGCTACTTCAGGATCCATTTCTGTAGAGTCATTTTATACTCAGATATAAGGAATCAGCCTTATGCACATTAGTCTGTGACTGGAAAGTTCTCATACAAGACTCTGCTGTCTCAGACAACTCTGGTGCAGGAACACACGCCAAGTTACAGTATGTTCCAAAATAACGATGCTGTGCTAAGAGACAGGTTTCCGTGCTTTTCTATGCCAAAGCAGAAGTACTAGTTTTGCCAGTGAAAAAGCGCAAGGTCCAAACTAAAAAGACTCATGTAATCACTCTATTCAAAAGTAAAATAAAGATAAAATACAATTCATCATAAAATCTTGTGTATCCAGAGCTGAAAGGTAATCCTAGAGATTGGGAAAAATGCTGCAGCTTCATCTGAGAAAGGTCTCTGATATCCCATGTTATCTATGCCGACTATGTGCTTTGCTGCTTGATCTGTGAAACTGTGGGTCACTTCACACCCACGACTTTTCACAGAATCACAACATAGCTGAGGCTGGGAGATTCTCTGGTCCATCGTTTTGCTCAGAGCAGGGTTGTGTCCAATTGGGTTTTCTATGTGTCTGAGGTTGGAGACTCCACAACTCCTCTGAGCAACCTCTTCCAGTGTTCGACCACCCACACAGTAAAAAGGTTTTTTAATAAGCTAAATGGATATTCCTGTGTTTCCGTTTGTGCCCATTGCTTCTTAATCCTTTCACTGGAAAGCACTGAGGTGAGTCTGGCTCCATCTTCACTCCTCCTAACAGGCTTTTAGACACATCAGTAAGATACTCTCCCTTGAGCTTCCTCTTAAGGTTATACAGTCCCAGCTCTCTCAGCCTGTCCTCCCACTCCTTTCATCTGTGGTTTCACAAATGACTCTTTCCTGGCTTGCTTCTTGGAAAAAGTACTTCATTCCCCTGGGGATTGTGCTTCTAATGTATTTTTCTTACATCCTGGTGGCATGGGTTGACCCTGGCCAGCAGGTAAGCACCCGCACAACTGCTAGCTCACTCCTTCCACCTCCTCCCCAGGGAGAGAGGAGAAAAAGACAAGGGAGAGAATAGGAGAGAAAGAGAGAACACATGGGTCAGGATAAAGATGGCTGAGTAAGTGAAGGGGGAAAGTGAGGAATAATAAAAGTGAAGATAAAAGCAAAAAAAAAAAAAGAAAAGTAATGTTAAGGCAATCACTCACTGAGGCCACCAGGCCGACCAGTGCCTGGTCAGTCTGGCTGTTTGAAGCCAACCCCAATCCTACGCTTCCTGTCTACCCAGGTTTATTGCTGGGCATGATATCGTACAGTATGGAGTGTCCCTTTGGTCAGTTGGGGTCAGCAATCCTGACTGTGCCCCCTCCAAATTCTTGCCCATCCTCAGCCTACTCACTGGTGCAGGAGTGTGGGCAAGGTGGGAAGGAAACAGCCTTGATCCTGTTCAAGCACTGCTCAACAACAGTCAAAACATTGGTATGTTTTCAACATTGTTTTAGTCACATACCCAAAACACAGCACAATTATCACTGCTGTGAAGAAAGTTAACTTAATCCCAGGCCAGATCCAGTACACCTGCAAAAAACATCCTCAGAACAAAAGATTCCTCCCTTTGAAATTTCACAGTCAAAGTTTTGGCAACCCCTTTCAGCTATGGCACTTCAGGTCTATTCATTATCTGCATCCTCAGCTTGTTTCTTACTGTCTAAAAGAAGAGGAAGCAGCACACTAAAACATGAAACAATGGAGAAAAAAATGAACCTAAGAACAGTTAGTGTATAACTAAAGGGTTAAATACTTTAAGAACTTATTAGAAAGAAAAGAAAAAATATATATCCCATGGAAAGTAAGAATGTTAAGTTAATCAGAGATAATGATATTGCAGATACTAGCACTGCTTTACCAGTAGATGTGGAAAACAGAATCGCCTAAAAGAATGTGGAACAGCAACAGTGGTTTTATTGCATACTTGGAAAACATGAACAGGGTTTTTCACATTATGTAACGTTGAAATACTTTCCATTAAATCAATAATATGAAAGGATAGCAAACAGCAGCAACATAAATTAGACATTTATTTTTAAATATCAGGTTGAAGCATTATTAGAAAAATAAATGAAAGATGCGTCCGTCAGCAATGTTAATCATTAAATTTGTTTCCTAATGACTTCTGAAATACTGAAGAAATTTCATAGAACTAGAAGAGAGTTAATGATGTAACAGCATTTAAAAGGTGAATAAGATGACCTACTTAATTACAGGCTTCCCAGGCTGACGGCAAGCACTGCAAAAAATATGGGAAAGGCAGGTTCAGGTCTCAGCTAATGAAAGAAGTGAAATGGAGAAGAACTGCAGTAACCAAATGGAAGAGAGCAGCACAGGCTGTGCAGCCATGTGATACCCCCTTCACACATACGCACACACTGCAAATCACAGTAGTCACCAGATCTCGTGGTGGCCTGAGTAGTGCCTCTGTTTAGGCAAGAAAACCAGCAATAATACAAGCTGACAGAACACACTCTTTGGAAAACTTTCTGATGACACTTCAGGGTATAATGCATTTGTCTGCGTAGGTCAGTACCGATATACATATACCTGAACTCCCCAAGGTATTTCTATGATCAGATACCTACTGACATTTCAATGGAAGAATGAGAGTAACACAAAATCAACATTATACACAATACACCGATGAACTAGTAGGCTTCCAAGTCACAATAAAGGACCTTATTTCTGGTTCTATTTAACATTTTCCAGCAATGAAACACAAAAGACATTGCAAATTACCTAAAACTAAGAATAATGGCAAAAGGATGCATTTCTGATACTAAACTTCTGGACTCTTTGACTTATTTGGTACCACCTAGTATATTTCAAACCAAATGTAAATGTGATACAAACAAATTATACCTGCTGTTTCTATAAGGCAGAAAAAAGGGTGAGAAAGAGCTTGGATGTAGATTTTAACAAATACAAATGATGCTCTAGCTAAAAATGTAGCATCTTGGGAGACTAGTATGTACTTTTTGACTCTTGTCAAGCAAGTTCTAGCTTGCCAAGATGAATTTAAGGGATGATTTCATCTTTTTTGATAGGTTAAATCACAAAGATTTTGAGCAGAATTTATTACATGTATCTCATTTTGCAATAGCAGTGGAACTTGGGACAAAAAGCAGTAGGGGAAATGGCATTTTCAGTGAGCTTATACGTACCATGAAACAGAAATCTAGGTACATTTTGTAAGGCTTATCAACATTAAAGCAGAAGCTGCACTGGGAGCTTTTGAAGATGATAGTTGAATGATAACCAAAACTTAAGCTTGAATGAAGTACTTCTATTCATCCAGATCAAATTTACTCCAGCTAGGCATGAGACTACTTCAAATAATCTATACTGATTAGATAAAAATCACTAAAGAACTATCTAGCAAGGTGAATTTACACGATTGATTAAATAACTTTCAAGTGCATCTGCTGGCCATATGGATGCTTTCAACTGATAGAACTACATGTGACTTCTGTACCAGGAAAGGAAAGGAATAATCAGCTTGCAGCTACTTTGATAGTTCCATATACAGAATTAGAGAAAACGCAAATTGAGAAAAAGTAGAATCTGAGTTCAGCCTTTCACGGACACTGCCTAACCACACTGCCCAAGTTTATTGCAATGGTAGAAGGGCAGAATTAAAGCTGGAAGACAAAAGGTCATTAAAAGTAGTAAGTGATATCAGAACGTCTTTGGGGAAGGAAAATGTTTTGATGTTGCTGAACTCTAGCAAGAAAAATACAGCATCACATGTTTTGTTTAGTATGAGCTTTATATATACTCTTTCTATATAAGCATGCCTCAGATTACAATCTGAGGGAACATAATTGAAGCTTTGTTGGTTTATTCAATACTAAAGAAAAAAATTGATGAAAAATAATGAGAGCGAATTTGTTAACCCCATGAAAAAACACAGGATGAAGAAATCTTGTTTTCAACTGCTATAGCTCATTATGTTCTTCCAAAATGCAGTGAACAACTGTACTTTGTGTAACTACAGTATAACAATACATTGTCACTGTAAAAATGAAACCCAAACACCAGTCTGAAGCTTTACTGCGTTGTCATATAAATTCTATGTGTCTCGAACCTATGTCTATTAGAACAAAAACAGGTGTAGCATGACACAAAAGTGTTTCATCTTGACAAAACTACTGCTTATAAACTCAAGTACAGTGTGGCAACTCGAACAATTAAATTATTTAATTTTCAAATCTGTGCAGACATGAAATTGGAGTATGTTATCTAATACAATCAAAGGAATCTGAGATCTGATCATGCACTGTCATGTACAACTGACTAGACCAGGGAAACAGAAACACAGCTGGGGCAGGGAGTACTATGAGGCACTGGCTGCTGCGCTGGAAGTCTCAAACCTGTGCTGGGTGTGGCAAACTGGACACTGCACTAACAAGCCAAGGAGCAAACCTGTCCTCACCAAAATAGACACATGCAGGTGTCTTGTGCAAAGCATGGCTTGTCCAAGCAGTGAATCAAACCCCAGGAATATAAGCAAGCTACATTGCTAACAACTTCATGTTACTGTCCAAATGGTAGCACTTGGTGAATCAGAACTATAATCTCACTGCAAATAATCAAATGTACCACTATTAAATATGAGAGAGCTAATCATATGCTGAAGATAATTAATAAAAGACTTATGTATACACTGCTACCCTACAGAGCTGGATTTTTGCTGTCAGATTTTTAGTGCTGGACAATGATGAGAAGACCAAGTTTTATGACCTTCGTTTTAAGCTTCTTCTCATCATATGTAGGGATATGCAGTATCTATTATGCAAATAAACATTTTTTCAGTGGCTGATGTATAGCCTGTAACAAATGCCTGTTATTTTTAGCTCAAGCTAATGCACTGTGAAAAAGCATAGTTACACAAAAAAAATTACAATGATAAATGTAATAATTTATTTAGCAGCTGGAAATCTGTTGAAAATGGACAGGCACTTTGAATAAGCCCCTGATAGAAGAAGTAAGAACGTACAGTGCGGTCAGAATGTCCTTTGTTTGTTTATTGAATTTCCTTTCATTTATAAGAGCAGTGAGTGCACAGTAGAGTCAATTGGAAATAAGCTGCAGCAGTGGAGAACTCCAGCTGATGCTGAGACATAGCATACAGCTGGGTTTGTGTGTTCCTATGAAGGTCTTATTCTGCTGGAAACTAAGTGCAAGGAGCTGAGCACTGACAGTCTTAAATGCTAGAAGAAAACAAAGCAACTACTTCAGGTTTCACTGCAAGTCCTCCTACTCTTCTTCCACATTTCTGTCTATTTAAACAGCAAGCACTGAAGAGTAAGGATCTATGTTAGAGTTATATTCTGTCACATTGCAGAGTGCTTTCTGCAAACAATTAGTAATAAGATCCCTAACTGGCCTCATGGAGCCATTTTGGGATAAAATTTCCCATGTCTTCTTCTTGTTACTATTTTTTATTAGCAACTTATGGGTAGAAACTGAGTCATTTCTGAGTGACTCAGGAGAAAAGCCTGTCTGAATTAATTCCTCTCCCACAAGTGGGAGCCCATGAGTAGGAGAATCCCTTGTCACAGGTCCTCCCCTTCTTCCACCCCAGCTCTGACATCCCCCAGAAGGTCTTAGCTGTCCTGGTGATGCCTACATCAGAAAGTAGAATTATTTAACAACAGTTTGAGCTTTTTCTTAATTTATTTGGAAATCAACTGAGACTGTAAAATGGCAACGAGAAGCATATGAGTTTCCATTAGAGGGAACATGATACTCAAATGATACGGACTTGGTAGGATCATCATATCCTGAGAGTAGTGGTCAATGCCTCAACATCTGGGCGGAGATCAGTGATGAGTTGTATCTCTCAGGGGTCCATATTGAGACCACTGCTGTTTAATATGTTAATCAATGACACAGACAGTGAAATCAAGTGCATGCTCAGCAGGTCTGCAGATAACACCAAGCTGAGTGGTGCAGTTGACACTCCTGAGGGAAGGGATGCCATCCAGGGGGACCTGGACAAGCTTGAGAAGTGAGCCCATGTGAACCTCATGAGATTAAACAAGGACAAGTGCAGGGTCCCATACCCAGGTGTGGGCAACCTCTGGTACCAATACAGGCTGGAGGATGAAGGGACTGAGTGCAACCCTGAGGAGAAGGAATTGGAGGTACTGTGGATGAAAGATTGGACATGAGCAAGCAATGTGTGCTCGCAGCCCAGAAGGTCAGTCGTGTCCTGCACTGCATCAAAAGAAGTGTGACCAGCAGGTCGAGGGAGGTGATCCTGCCCCTCTACTCTGCTCTGTGAGACCCCACCTGGAGTACTCTGTGCAGCTCTGGAGTTCTCATTTCAGGAAAGAAGTGAAACTGTTGAAGCGCATCCAGAGGAGGGCCACAAAAATTATCAGAGAGATGGAGCAACTCTGCTATGAGGAACAGCTGAGAAAGTTGGGGTTGTTCAGCCTGGAGAACAGAAAGCTCCCAACAGCATTTCAATGCTTAAAGGAGGCTTATAAGAAAGATGGAGACAGAATTTTTAGTAGGGTCTGTAGTGATAGGACAAGGGATAATGGTTTTAAAGTAGATAAGGATAATTTTCGACTAGATATAAGGAAGAATGGTTTTACAATGAAGTGGTGAGACACTGGAACAGGTTACCCAGAGAGGCAGTAGATGCCCCATCCCTGGGAACATTCAAGACCAGGCTGGATGTGGTTCTGAACAAGCTGATCTAGTTGTAGATGTCCCTGCTCATTGCAGAGGGGTTGGACTACATGATCTTTAGAGGTCACTTCCAACACAAACTATTCCATGATTCTATTATCCTATTAGACCTAATCTATTCACAGCCATACATGCCATGGAGAAACAGTCAGGAATCTAGGATCTCAAGGAGGATAGGCAAAATACTGAAGAAAATATAAGCCAAAAGACTGAAATTTTCAAATATTGGTATTCCTTGTCTACAAGGTAAACAGTCTTAGCAAGGCCTGCAGGCTCTGCAACAGAGGAAGTGACTTAGGACTTTGTGTCTCCAACAGAGAATGCAAACAATGCCTTGGCCAGAGTCATGTTTGCTTCATCTGCCATTAGTTTGTGCTAACTCTGCATCATTGAGAGAAACCACCATCGCTGTAGTGGTGGAAAACAAGATAAACAATTGCACATCATCAGCATAGTGCTGATATTTCAGCTGATAGCATTTTAGAATGACTCAGTGCATTCATCTAAAGTAAATATTAACAGAAAGTAGAAATAGGTGTGAAAAGAACGTTGCCCAGTGTCTCTCTTTGCGTTCACCAGGAAAATTACTGAGTCCATGCTAGGGTTGCACCAGTTTATCATTCTAGATCATCTGCCATTAGAAGCAGTTCACACACTCCCTGCTAGTAGAGCCTTGTCTGTACCAAAGTCAGGGAGACAATTCTTAATAATTTCAGGATTACAATATCTTCTATGTGTCGTTAGGAAAAACAGAAGTACAATCTCTAATTCTGTAACATGCATTTTTACCTTATCATTGTATCTGCCTTGTTATTATTGTTTAAATGTTTGTAATGACAGGAATATTTGAGTGAGGAAATCTTTGAGAAAATTACTACTTTCCAGAGTACTTAAAACTACCTACCTGCTCATTTAGATCATGCAGACTTCAAATACTGCTCTATGCTCAGACATGACTACTGGCCAGACAAGCCACCCACCCACAGGAGATAATTACTGATCTCAGCAGATTAGGTCTACTCTAAATCTAGACAGTATTGTGTTTGGTGGCTCTCTGCCAGGACTCACAAGCTTTCTTAAAGGGGTTCTCCTACAGCCACTATGTGCTGGGCTGTCAGTATCACTATCTAACGGGACTGAGACAGTCCCAGGCACATTTTCTTTCTCATCAAGAAATAGTTAGCAAATCCAGTGCAGTGGAAGGTGGAGTAGGCATAATTGACATGAAAACGTGAAAGGAGAGGCTGCTGAAACACATCAAGTGTATCCAGTCTCTTAAAAAATAAGTGGATATTGGAACAATTTTGTAGATTGAGATCCAGAGGAAGGTTTTACATGAACACAAACAGCAGCTCATGTTTTCCTTGAAGGCTTCTTTTTCTGATACAAGATGTTAATTTTTAATATAAGCGTTATATAAGTGGAGCTTCTTCTTGGTAGCAAGACTTCATTCCTGTTGAATGAAGATAATAATCTGACTTCAGTTACTGCTTTGGTACCACTTTCGATCTGGGTTGTAGCAACTAAATATACCTCACTTTAAATCATTAGTGTTTCTCTTTAGCCACTCACACTACTGGAGGAGATCACAGAATCATAGAACAGTTAGGGTTGGAAAGGACCTTAAGATCATCCACTTCCAAGCCCCCTGCCATGGGCAGGGACACCCTCCACTAAACCATATCACTCAAGGCTATGTCCAGCCTGGCCTTGAGCACCACCAGCATGGAGCATTCACAACTTCCCTGGGCAACCCATTCCAGTGCTTCACCACTCTTACATTAAAGAATTTCTTCCTCATATCCAATCTAAACTTCCCCTGTTTAAGTTTGAACCCGTTACTCCTTGTCCT
>JANRGW010025538.1:0-17056 GCA_024733675.1 Psilopsiagon aymara
GGTGGTGAAGCACTGGAATGGGCTGCCCAGAGAAGTTGTGAATGCTCCATCCCTGGTGGTGTTCAAGGCCAGGTCGGACAGAGTCTTGGATGACACGGTTTAGTGTGATGTGTCCCTGCTCATGGCAGTGGGGGTTGGAACTTGGTGATCTTAAGGTCCTTTCCAACCCTAACTATTCTATAATCCTACAATTCTGTATATTACCACTGGGTAATCTGTAGGCAACATCGTATTTTCTTAATTGGCTCTTTAATAGTTTTTCTTTTTTTCTCCAAGGAATTAATCCGAATTTCTTCTACATGACTAACAAGTAAGTATGCTTTCTACACCTTCTTACTAGTCACCCTTGTCCCTGTCCATTTAACAAAAACACATTTACCTGAGCCCTTCTACCTTTAACCCTCCCCAGCAAGCCATTTTCCTGCAATACACTGAAAAGTTCACTCCAAAGTTCCAGCACAGCAGCACCACAACGACCTGCAGAGACTAGTGAAAAGCTCCCAAAGAATGCAGCTGCTTCTTTTTAACTCTATCCAGCTGGACTAAAGCAACTAGCAGCAACTACGTGAGTTTAAATGTTCATGGAGGAATATGAATAGTTTGGGGACAGGGAAGCATGCAATGCATAGCTGCTGCTCAGCATAGCTGCTGCTCGGAACTATGTAGAATGCCACATCATCCCCCCTGTAAAGACTCAGGGCTGATTTGGGGAAACAAAATCCTGCTCTGGGGAGCTGGGGCAGGAAGCGGGAAGGGTGGCGGGTAGCAGAGGGTACCCTCCTACAGACAGGCAATGTTGTGCCACCCTGGTCTGTGGGCTTCCTCAGGGGTACTGTGTGCCCCACTGGCCACTTTCTCCCCGAATTCCACAATATTTGAGGGCTCTTAGAGCGCGTGTCTCCAAGCACACTGTACCTGGCAGACCAACAACACAAGAAGCTGCGAGGTCCAACCTCCCCTCATTTGGCAGTCACCGCACAGCCAGTCAACACCAGCCTGACTCTGTGGACAGCTTGTTACTGTGGTTGTGGATTTCCTCTTCCGAGGTCTGTGTACTGTGGCCAGCTATGCCAGCTGCCAACTGGCTGCACTGGCTGCAGCCCGACAGTCGGACTGCAGAAGGGGGGAAGCAACACACAGATGCCTGTCAGGCTTGGAGGTAAATATTAAACTGCTGCCTAGCAACCGGCATAATAACCGCCTGATGCACAGTTCTTACCATGGAGGTGCAAAACCCTGCTGAGCCCGGGCCAGACACCCCCTCACAAATGGTGAAGCTGCCAAACAGAACAGCAAGAACAAAGAGAGTTCAACTCACCCTGGCAGTCAGTAATCGGCAGAGAAAGCCAGGCAGTGCTCCCACAAGGAGAGCTAGAGCTGGCTGTTTGTTGTGTTGTTAGGGATCCCCTGGGATGGAAACATGAGCGTCACTAGCACTGACGCCTGCTCCTCCTGTGTCTGCACCCCTGTGGGTCCTGCCCAGACACAGGTATGGGTGCTGAGGATCCCATTCCAGCCCCAGTCCTGAACCAAGGGAGGGAGCTGCTGGGGGTCTGGCCTGCGGGACTGCTGCTGCATGGCTTTTCATAAAGCACCTTTGCAAGCTGGGTGAGGAGGCACAATGGACAGCAAAGCACCCAGGACCACAGGGATTCATGGGCAGAAAGCATGACCACCTGCAGAGGAGCCCACCAACAGCAGGAAACCACCACAACAGAGGCTCAAAAGACAAAGAAGAGGTTAGAGGCTAACATGGATTAAGCAGAGGCTGGTAACTGATAATTAAACACTGCAGGGTCACAGCCTATGCTCTCACCAACCCTCTTGGCAAGCAGGACAGGCATGGACAGACAAGCACATGAACTTGACCAGTAGACCTCAGATGCTCTTGGCAATGAGTCAGAGGATGGCTTACCAGGAAGGGCTGATGAAAAGACTTGGATCTAATTTCATAAGAGAAGGAATATCCTTAGAAACTCATTTGTCAAATTAGCAGGGCAGTTAACATGCTACTGTTGAAAGAGAACAGTCACAAAAGCCAAGAAGTGGGTTAGTAAAATATCAAACTAAAAAAAAAGCTGACCAAAACCTGGTTATCTACCCTCATTGCATGTACTGAGAAAAAAAAGAAAGTAAAAGTGACTAACATCACAAAAAAGTAATTTTAACTGTGAAGAGAATTGGATGCAAACATCCTTTGGGAAAACAGCAAGAGAAGAAAATGAGCGCACTGGTCATGGAGACGACTCCATATACAAACTGGGAGAGCTATCAGCAACTAAAACTTTAGATTTGGGGAATTCATAAAAAAGATTCATAAGACTGAGGAAGGTTAGTGCCCACCTTTAGAAAGGAGCCCAATGCACCAACTGGCTACCTTCAAAAACAGAAGAGATGCTGGAAAAAGTTACCAAGCAACTAACACAGAAACACTTAGCTGACAACATGAGAATAAACATGAGTCAAAAGACTGATAAAGAGTAAGGCAGGTAAAGACACTGCAACACTTAATATACACAAACATTGAAATAAGCTCAGCAAACAGACCTAGAACATGTTGTCACTGCAACTTGTCATAGTACCTGAAGTGATACTTTCTTGAAAGAAATGGGGAAGGTGTTTACTTATGGTTACAATGCTACAGGCTGAGATACTCTTGCAAAATAAAACTAAGAAAAGAGGAATCTGAGACAGAAAACTGTTACCATGACAACATAAATAAAAATGTAAAATATGAGAATAACTTTTCCTCCTTTTTGGACTGAGCTTCTCTAGGTGAAGTGCTAGGACAGCTTTTGCCATCACACTCAAATAAAGAAAGATCCTGAGGATACGTTTAGGAAAAAAAAAAAAATATATATATATATATAAGGAAGTATGCAAGAGGAACTTAGCGACAGGAAAAGCAAGCTAGCACCTGATGTGTCTTCTACCAGTTAAGGTGCCAAGGAAATGGGAAAACAAGAAAATGGCTTGTTCTATAACAAGAATTTCTCAAGTGAGAGCTTCAAGATTTTCCTTCCTGGGAGATGAGTTGCTCCGTAGCAGAAGCCATATAGACAAAGCAAGGGCTTGCAGCCCTGGCGGCCTTTGGGCCAGCTAATATACATATTTACTCTATGGACAGAGTACTAAAGAGCCACCCAAGTACCCTTCTGGGCTTACACACATTACATCTGAGGAAATTGGGGCTGTTTCTCAGACTAATGTCAACTTTACTATTTCAGTATCACTAACTTACAGAGTTACTTCAATACAGCAAGGCAAAACCTAATCTAGCTGACTACAGATGGTTGCTTCTTTACATTAATGGTTCTGGTACTAAGCTTTAATGGTTCTGGTACTAAGCTTTAATTAACAGTGTTTGTAATACATGGACAGCAAATGCTCTTTGGAGAATTTCTCTGAAAAATAATGGATTATTTCACTGAAGTGTAAAATACCATTTGAGCTGTTATGGGTTAAACCTCTAACTCTGATGGCATGTGGTAATGGCTGTGAAACCCTCACTTCCCCAGACACACAAAGGCAGTCAGAAGGCAGGCTGGGATTGCAGAATCATAGAATGTTTTGGGTTGGAAAGAATCTTAGAGATAATCCAGTTCCTTGAACATTTGCATGGATGGCACCAAGAAGACATTCAAGACCCTCAGAATGCCCTTCGTAACACAGCGAGCAAAGCCACATGCAGTCTTCAAAATATATTTGAACTGGAGAATAAATACATTGATCCATGGTATAAATACAACTCCATTAATTTTCCATTAAGTTGGAGTTGCAAGAAACAATCTGAACCAACACCTGTGTGTATGTACAAATATATATATCAAATACATATGTCATAAGTACACGTATTATAGAATATATAAAAATACATAAACATATATATGTAAATGTACACACATACATAAAAAATATATAAGCATATATATATTTAAAGCTACACAGCAACTAAGATACGCAGTGATTAAATAGCCAAGTTAAAAATTAAAAATTTGAGAGCTCTTGAGTGTCATTTTCCATCCCAAGTAATGCTGGAAACGTTATTTTGCAATTACTGTTCTTAACAATTTAGTTGCAGAACCACGTATAAGAGAAACAACACCTTTTTTTAAGTGAAAGACAAAAATCCCCACACACACAAAAGAGAACAGTATTTTTTCCAAGATTTCAGCATTCAGTTAATTTTGCTAAGCTCTAATATTAACAACTTGATGAAATGGAAGAGCAGGATATAGATTTCCAGTATATTATACCCACACTGGTATATTTACTTGAAACATTCCTACTATATATGCCACTATGTTGTCCTGTTTTGGTAAGTTTCACTGTAGAAGTAATCAGCATCATTTATTTTCTGAGCAATTTACATTGTAATTTTTAATTACTTACTTTCCCATATGTGACTATCTGCAGGCCTGTCTTATCTACCAGGGAGGGGAGGAATCTTGGAGGACAGTCACTTTTTCTGTAGCTCAGTTCTAATTCAGCCTAAAAATTCCTTGCTAATGTTGTTACTTTGATGCCACTGAGCTCATTACTGCCCTGACCCAGCAAAGTCCCCCACCTCTGCACTGGCAAAGTAAATATAGCAAAGCAAATCAAACAGGATTTAATATGTAAGCATGCAGATCCACTTGAATAGGCAGTTTGTTGAATTCATGCTTTTGTGGTTCAGTTCTTCAATATACACGGTTTTAAATCTCCATCTTAAAAAAGCCCAAACCAAAACCAAACAAAAAAACCCCAAACAAAATCAAAACCAAAAAACCCACACAAAACACAACCAAAAAACAAACTAAAACCACCACCACCAAACCCCCTATCTCTAGGGATGCTTCCTGTGTTAAAAACATTCATATCCTCAGCTGGCGTGACTATAACCTGAAAACATATAAAACCTGTTACTATTATTACAGATTAAATTTCTACAACCTGATAAAGATCACAAGTAAGGAAATTTTAAAGTGACACCCCTTTCAGCTAAGAAACTTCATACCACCTAGAAACAAACTGATCTGCCCAACCACCTCTAGATCAGATGGCTGGTTTTAGGTCTCTGGATTTCAGCAACCTAGGTCAAAGTCCAAAGCATAATATAGGTACATTTGTCTTTATTTTAGTAACTATTAAGTCACAATTAGGACTCTCAAACAGCTTTATGCTTGAATTAAAAAACAAACAAACAAACAACAAAAAAAAAAAAAGCTACAACTGAGGCCTGTGAATAACAACTGACTTTAAATCATCTTTGTACTATTTGATCTTTTTCTTGAACTTCCAACACCTCACTTTATACTTTCTTATACACAGGAAGTTGGGGATACACAGAAAAATCTAGAACTATCCCACAGCATCTTCTTGCCATCTCTTACTGTGTCTAATACTTCCACAGATTTTTATGTCTGACTGTTTACTTCATTCAGAAGCAGAAGAAAAGAATTTGCTAGGTGGTCAAAGTGTACACACAATACCTAAACATCAAGAACCTTTACGTACATGGCAGCTCAACTTGTAGGCAGAAGAAATTATTTAGACTTCAGTATGTAGCACAGCTTAGCTACTGCTCTATAATCCTTACTTATACAATGGCAACTTCTATTTCATGTCCTTCCATGATCACTCAGGTCCTTCCACGATTACTACAAGTAATTTGGAAAGAAAGACACTAAATACTGAGCAGGGCAATGCAGTTCATCTGCTGCCTTCAGATGCCGCCCGTATGCAAACAATCCACCACTTCAGTATCACAGGAAAAACACTCCTTCCTTCTTTTAAATACAGTTTAGAGCAAAACCACAAACTCGCTCTGGTTTTATATGCAGAATATACCTCTCCAGCATCAAACAGAGGCTTTGTTTCACTGGAAAAGCTTTTTAACTGAAGCACCAGGCAAGAAAAAAGGGCTTTTATTTTCAGACTTACTTTTCATTATCAAAGATGTTCATTTTACTGTCATTTTGATGAAGAGTGAACTCAGTATTTCCACTTGATCTCAGAACAGGTTGCCAGATCTGAAATTTCCCTCAGCTATGCATGGAGAAATACTCAGAAAAGCTATACTTTCGAGGAGGTAAAGCTTCTCACTGCACATACATAAGTATCATGAAAAGAGTTCTGACATCAATAATTTGTTTAAAATTCCCCACTCTTATTTCTTCTTAGAATATGCTCTCTGATTACCTACTTCTGTAAACTTCCTGTTTCCATCACAATAAATTCTACAAGCTGGCACATACTGAAATTTCACATTCATTCAGTCATATTCAAATATTAGAAGCAGCGCACCAGTACTGTCACCACTCTTCTCAGGTTCCTACTCCGCACCACAGAGCATTACAGAAATGCACAAGCTGTTTGTAACCGTAGCAGAGCTCTCCTCTTTCATAGGTAGCTCAAAAATCTTTTAAATTCTTTATTCTGCGGAAGGTTAGTATTCAGCTGTAATTACTAGCTAACTGCTTCAATTTCTGCATGTTGATTTAAACATCAGAATGTTCCAAAGCTATCATCATCAGCAAACTGTGAGCTGACCAGAAAACACCAGGAACACACACAATTAGATGACAGCCACATGCCACACACTGCTGCTGAGCTCAGCCAGGATTTGTGTTGCTTGGTCTGCAGAATCACCCAGGGACAGCATGCAAAGAGGGATGGAATGCAAAGCCCTACTCAACAGACCTGGAACAGAAATGGGAAATTACAAAGAAAACTGGTATTCTTTAAAGAGGAAGCTACTAAGATTGAAATGTTGTGTAAAAGAGGCCTCAATCTTAAAACTGGAGATCTCCAAGGTTATAACCTGTGTTTTTTCATTGCAACAATTAAACTAGGCAATACTCAAAATGGGTGGCTGGCAGTCACAGAGTGATTCTCTGCATTAGAAACAGTATTTCTCTGCCCCAGGATGCAGAAATAAAATGTTACTCACAAAGCCATGTGAACTGATACACACACTGTCACAATGGCACTGGCCACCAATGTGGACAGAAAATAATAAAGGATGATAAACAAAAATTGTCAAGACAAGGAATCTTCCTAGAACTTTGCTGTTGAAATATAACCTAAGGGTAATACTGCGTAACCTGGGAGGGGTGTTGCTATTTTTCCTTAGATCATTTTAGAAAAACACAACACCGTTCTCCTATTACTACTTTAAAAGAACCAGACTGGGGCACTTCTTGCTTCAGCATTGCCTCTTAACTCAGGTTCTCTTGAAATTGTTCAGAAGGGCTCCTTGCATACTCTGGAGGAATAGAAATGTTATTGTTCAGTTAAAAAACAGAATCTCCTCCTTTGTGAGGCCTTGTCCTCTGCACAAAGGCTCCCTTCATGGGGATCAAAAATGCTAGTTTTCTAATCGGTTGGTTCAAGCACTAAGCAAGGCATAAAGGCAGGCACAGAGCTGTCTTCTTCCAGAACCAGGAATTATCACTTCCTTAAGGAGTTCCTGAGGAGCTCACGAGGCCACTGGCCTCCCTACAAGGTTCTTTCTTTGGCAGAAAAGACTTTGGAGAAGGTCCCAAGCTTTTGTTAGTGCATGTTCTCCTCTCTCAGGAAAGCAGAAAGCAAAACTGGTAAGAATGAACATGCTGGATATCAACTTACTGAAAAAGCAGTCCCTTTACTTTCCAGAGACAGAAGTTTCTCCTCTGTCCCTGTTCCCAGTACTCCAAGAGCTACCTACCACCTTGAAGGCAACACAACTTTGCCTGGGTTTCAAATTGGGAGTGTCGGCTTAAGGAGCAAAGCTCCACCACCACTAGAGCTGTGAGAAATACTGGCTAAGGAACTCATCACTGAAACTCGAAGACCAGGAAGAGAATTTTCTGCAAGCTCTACATACCCCATGTTATCTAACCACTCCAATTAAAACAAACTAACTAAACAAAACAAAGCCAAACAAAAACATCATCTTCCAGAAGAGTCTGACCACAAGAAATGCATTAGTCTAGAGGGGAAAATGCCTTACATTGAAGAAATTATTACCCAGCATGGTTTATGTCAATGACAAAAAATACAGCATTGAGAAAACCAGCCATCAAAAAAAAGAGCACAGATCAAGAACTCAGCAGGGGTGTCTGCAATGGTCAAGTACTCTGTGTTACTCAACACACTATCTTCACTTTCTTCAAAGAGGAGTTAGCATACTAGTAGCAATAATAAAACAGTGGCATAACCATCACTATAATATTATAATTCCTACTACTAAAGAAAGAGCAATAATGTAAAATTTATTGAAAAGTAGTATTTTCCCATATGTTGTATCTGATATTTTAACATTTTTCAGGTATCAAATACAATAATCTCTTTTTGCCAGTAAGCTATTGATACCTAAGCGCAACTCAGCCACGAAGTTGCTCATACAGATCCCCACACCCTGACTACACAATATTTTCTATGTGCCATAGGCTTACCAAGCTCTTGCATTTGTATGACAAAAAATTACAAGGGTTTTTGAAGCAAGAATGTGGTTTGTTCTTGTTTGAAGCAAGTAAAAATAAAACCAAAACCCAAAGGAATTACAAATAAAACCAAACCCCAAACAAAACCACACAGAACCACTTAGACACTGCTTTAAAACTGCTCTTCTTCATCCCTCCCTTCTTCAGAAACATGTAAACCACTTATTGTGTAATGTGTAAAACATGGAGTTTCACACAGCGTCTAAAATGACCCTTTCCAGGATCTTAAAATCACTTAAAAGTCTATTGACTACACACAGCCAGTTCCAGACTGCTGCTGCTGACAGGATCATGCTGGAAGCCCTGGAAGTCAGCAGGGGCTGACTTCTGCATTACTTCAGCCCACAAAATTCCCGGAAGAGAAAAAAAAAAAAAAAAAAAAAAAAAAAAGAGAACTCCAAAACCACCATAAATCGGCCTAAAGCAGGAAAACAACGCCAGTACGAATAGCTAACTTACTTAGTACTTGTGTGCCTCCTGCTTCCAGAAGGAATGTCAGGAGACGGCTGCTTCTCGCGCCGGCCGCAGCGGGCTCTGGGTTTGGTTTTCCGTAGGCGCCGGCCAAGCCCTCGGCGAGCCTGTGTGCCAACAGCGCTCCCCTCCCAGCAGCACGGCCGCCCCACCTCCGCCACACACCGCCCGCGCCAGCGGGGAGAACCGGAGCGAGCAGTCCAGGCCCCGACAGCGCCACGGAAGCGCCAATGCTGAGGAGCTCTGCCCTCCGCCCCGCAGTGCCTCGCTGTATCCGGCATGAAGCCATAACGAGCAAGCCCATCGCCTTCTGAGGGCGCGTCTGCACGTGGTTTGGTGAGGTTTGCCCACTGCACACGGCTGTCACTAAGCGGAGAGATGGCAATGGGAGTCATGTGGAAAAGCAGGGATGAAATGCCTGCCTGGATGGCTCATCCTCAAGTAGGGATGGTGCTACTTTCAGCTTTCAATAAACAGCACTTGTCTTCCACCTCTGTAGTCAGCAGCATTGGTGCCAAGGGAAAGAACCTACTCATTTCCCCTCAACAGACATGTTTCTTTCAGAAGTTCATGGGACACCCCCTCTCTAAATCTGGACTGATTATCCAGACTCCCAGAGTACATAAATATTATTTATCTAAAGAAATTGACATGGTTGAGCCCATTAAGGCTACTGAAACTTGACTAAGAAAATCATTAAGCATAACAAATCGAAACAGTTCATATGGCTTTTAAAGGCACTTCTTGAGATACCGATAGTGCCGACTCGTAAATTTTTGATTGTTTTTTTTTTCTAAAGAATCAAATTCTTAACACCTGTTCTATGGGAGTGGGTTTTATAGGTTGTGAGGTTGTTTTCCTTTTTTTAAAGACCCCCCCTAACAAACCTGTCAACATTTTTTCTTAGTAGCCTCTATGCCTCCCTTTGTCTCAAGGGAACAAGAAAAAATGTCAGTCCTAGAAAGGGGAAAAGAAGATATGACACAGGCTGATGAGAAAAATGTCCCATTTTTGAGTGAAGTACCAAGTATTCTTTTGTGAAATGATGCATTATCTTGACTGCTGCACAGCTTTACAAGTTGCAACTTTTGCTGGAGTCTCCAGATCAGAGACTTCTTTCACAGCCCTGCTTGTTAAACAAGATGACCTTGGGTGATGGACCACATGCTATGATGTTACACAAAACCAGCTCTTTCATGCAGGAGAACTGTACTGCAGCTTCCAATTTTTAACATTTTAGTCTATTTTTGGCATGCCTCTGTGGGGACTAATGGGGAAAATTAGAGACACCCTCCACACTGACCCTCAAAGTTATGTTATAGCATCAAGGAAATTTTAGGGTGAAATGCAACAGCTACTTCCAGGATGGAATGCGGTTGATACGCGCAGAATCCACCCTATGACAGCACCCTGAGACACTGGCATATGGTCTCAGCATATATAAACTGAGCAGAGGGTGGAGTGGAGCCAACACATCATGACCAGGCTCTCTTACAATCCCTGCAGGAGGGGGAACATGAAGGCACCATGTACTTTACATAAATCACCTCACAGATGATGAAGGAAGCTATACTTTTATTGCAGAGAGAATTTCAAACCAACCATTAACAAAATATGTATTAGTAGAGCCACTCAAGCTCAATAGGCATTTAGTTAAAGCTCCACAGAGTTAAAAAAATGAAACTTTTATTACTATGAAAAACCTGAACAGATACAAGGGCCTCGTAAAAGGTCAGGAAGCCTGAGAAACCAACTCTGATTTATGATGAGAACTGACAGCTGAAGAGGCTTTGGCCTTGTGTAAGGCTAAGAAAAACAAGACTAACAAACCTCTAATCAGGAAAGACTTTTCCTTGAGGTCTGCACCAGGACATCCATCTGAATCACAGAACCACAGGATGGTTTGGTTTGGAAGGGACCTTAAAAGCTTATCTAGTTCCAATCTCCCTGCCTCCCTCCTGCTAGACCAAGTTGCTCAAAGCCCCATCCAACCTGTCTCCAAGAGTCAGCAAAATATGATTAGGGTGTCCTTTTGGTGAACTATCCTCTTTATAATCTCATTTTAACAACAAAAATTGCACCCGCAGCTCAGAAGACCCCTGCCTAGGCTAAGAGGCCCTTCCCTAAGCATGTGTAGCAAGATGATCCGCTATGAAACCTTATGCAAGTCAGTTGACCAACTGGTAAATGGTGGGGTTATGTGGAGTTACTAATTTGAATTAAATCATATAAATATGAAAAACTGAGGAGAGAAAATTAGGGAAGACTCCATCATGACTGCTGGGATCAACTGACAGGCTGAACCTGTATTCTCCCCCCACAAGAAAACCAGATGGTTATGAGCTGTACTTTATGTGCATTTAATGACCAATTTTTAGCTGGCTTTATGTATGTTACTTTCACACTTGCTCTTGCAGTTACTGTATTATATTATCAATGGCAATCTTTGAACATTAAGCTATCACTGAGTTATATAATAGAAATTCTCAGTCGCCATCTATTTTGTGTGCATTTCTGGAGACTTAAAATTGAGACGAAATTGACTTAAAATTTGCTTTAAAAATTGACTTAAATTTTTAACTCGATGGGTGAATCTGTTCCCATGAATTCTGAATAGGATGGCCAAATCACCCTCTGATACATTGTGCTGTCTGGTTGAGCACCTGCTGAGGAGTCTGACAGGCACATTGGACGCAAGTTTCTCCCCTTTCCTGGGATGGTAACAAACCCATCGAACTTACCAGGGAAGGGGTAAGATCTTCTCCCTTCTTGGAGGTAAACCCCTTACTAAGGTAAAGGACGCGTAATGTGACACTGCTACCAAGCTGACCAGCACTTTCTCCCCACAGACACAGTTCTTGTGATTTTCATGTGCAGGGCTATGTACTGGCAATAGCCCTGAGGGCAGCTTGCAGGAACAGCCTCACGGATTGCCATGGTCTTGCTGCAAAACACCTATAAATTACGGATCTGTGCATCACGACACACATCTACTCTAAGGAGAACATGAAGCTGAAGTCCTAAGACCATTTAAATATTATCCTGAATAACCTCAAGATTTAGAGATAGCCTTTTCAACCTTCACACTATAACTGGTAACACATGAATAAATTTAAGCATTGCCATGGATGCTCCCAATCAGTAACATGATTTCACATGATTTCTGCTCAAAAATTCTTTACTTCACAATAAGGTGCCTGCAAACCTCACAAAATCACAGAATTATAAAATAGTTAAGGTTGGAAAGGACCTTAAAATAAAAATTTAAGTGACAGTTAAATAAGGTATGTAGCAGGAAAAAAAACAGAGAATAGACTGACAGTAGGCATCACTTTTGATGATAATCTAGACAAATCTGTGACAAAATTCCCAGTCTGCTGCATAAACAGTAGGGATTCACTCGAAGACATTCAGTAATTGTTCTTTTTTTTTCTTGTCATTTTCCTGTTGGTTTTTTTTTTTCCAGAAGAAAGCGGATTGAATCCCCCTTTAAAACAGTGTTAATCTGGATGCCAGCTGAAAGTAACTAACCTTAAATTTCTTAAAATCATCAAGATCAAGAAGCTTTCTCTGAAAATATTCAAGATCAGTGAAGTCAGAAATAAAAATACAACTCACTAAATTTCCACTGTTGTTGAACTCTTCCAGCACTGCTTCAATAAACTGTCCGTGAAAGTAGTATGAACAAAAATTCTCACTTCACTAAGCTATAGCAGCCAGCAACAAAAAGAAAATAATTACTCATTAACAGCAATGCTAAAAAACTGCTACACAAAAAGCAGCAAAACATCATTTGGTATCAATAGAATTACCACATAGGAACACAAAGATCCAAGAAAGATCACTGGACATGGCTGAGTGCAAATGTTAGTGCCTATTTATAGCTATAATGGAACACTGAGCTAGAAATTTGCTTTCCTGTTGGCTACGTAACTGGCAAAACCAATTTAAAAAGTTGCAAAGAAAACACAGCCGCTGGTAGAGTACCTTCTGCAGAGGAGGGAGATTAATTCAGCTTTATTTCCTCACTGCTGCCTGCTGTAACAATGGTAGCAATGATCTCCTAGTGAGCACACCTTGGCAGTGATGAAAGATGCTGCTCACAAGCAACAAGGATTGTGGGAGATAGTTAAATTTAGAAGATATAATTAACAGAAAGTTTAGCCTAAATGAAGGAAAGTATTCATGGTCAAGTAAGAACTAAAAAGGCTAAACTTGAAATAGCTATTAAGAGTCAATTTTAAGAGCATGAGGTCAGTATTTTCATAGTACTGGAAAAACACCAAGTACTGAATAAAATGCATAGCCTAAGTTGCTAAAACCTAATACAAACAATTCCTAGTAATTACATTACATCACAATTTTTCATGATGCTTAACAGCATCACAGGAAATCATGCCTTGCATACTTGATGTAAACAATATGCTTATAATAGAAAGAACACATACAGAAAAAAAACATAAAGATGTGGTGGTTAGCAAATTGAATGTGAGCTTCCATGGGACCATGCAGCTGGCAACTGGTATGCCAGAAGATTGTACTTCAGCCTGTCCCATCCCTTGCAGCTCTCATGGGAACTAGTTGTACGACTATAATCAGCTTAACTAGCAGGAGAAAGGCCCTGCCAAACTGTAAGAACAGACAGAAAAGCAACAAAAATGTTGGGCTGTCTTCAGCAATAGACAAATGCATTGAAAGAAGGGGACAACAGGATTTATAGATCCTTGTGTTCTACTTCTTTGACTAGAAAATAAAATTAATTACTTAGGTGGCATAGAGATAACTGCAAGAGTACTATTTTACAAAAGTATTAATTAAGAAAATAATAAAAATCCCATTCAAAAGCAGAAACACTTCCTGCTGATAGGATCTTTTAAATGATGGGGTACCTTCAGATATGGAATACTGTGGCACATTCAAGTGACTCTTTGCTGTCAGACTCAGGAGCAGATGGCTTCATGTCCTGCAGGGAACCAGCACAATGGAAAGCCCTTTGCACACACACAGGGGAGTGAAAGTGTCTTAAAAAATATTTCAAAGCATGGTTTTGAAACCCAAAAGTACAAAGTAACCAAAGAACAAGATACCAGAGGAAGACACATGAAGTCAACTATCTTCTCTATACCACCAACTAGCAGCCAACTATATCAGTCTGTAAGTACTACCATCAGTACTGGCATAGTGTGAATTGCACTGGACTGCATGCCAAATCACTCTCCCTTTGAGGAACTCTCTCCTTGAGCAGGAGCTGAGAGTAGAGCAACTCTCTAGGTTACAGATTCCTTACCTGAGACTAAGAGATCCTTCCTTACTGAAGACAGAGAGATCCCTTACCCACGACAGATCCTTGGTGACTGATAGCATGCTGAATTAATGCTGTGAAACATTACTAATCCATATAATTAATCACTATTATTATAAGCATTGAATGGATAATTCCATTAGACACTAACCATTGTTCAAGTCTGAGACTAAGTTTGGATCCAGCCTCAAAAGGAGTTCAGAAAGCAAGGGAGTCCACTCGTGGCTCACCAGAGGAGCCCTCTTTACCCTATGTGTCTCTGGTCTCTGTGTGAATCATTCTAATTCAATTCTAACTCAACCTTCTTTTCAATGTTTCTTCCATGCAGTAATTAATAAAGTGAACCTTGCCATCAAACTTACTGAATTGTATCAAGACACTGTTTTTAAACTTTGTTAAATTCCATCAAACTTGTTGAACTGTCAAATTATTATTTTACCTCAATAAAACATACAGCTACTTCTCTCTGCTTCTTGAGTGAGGAGCATTCCACTTACTCGTGACAAATTTGCACAAAACAGTGACTATTAACTACAGCCATTAGTTCACATGTGACCACCATGAGAAAGTGTACTTTCAGCACCCTATTTCAAATTTCAATACTCTAAGACCTCAGCACACTTAATGTGATCCCTACTTCTCTTTCAGAACCATGAACTGCACTCCTGTGCAAGTCATCTTTTAATACCTTGGATGGTAACTTCCTGACTGACTGAATTGTTCCAGCAGCTATGAAAGCAGAGACAGTTGTCACTGCTTTAATGTCATCAGGTCCACAGCGTAAAGAGAATCCAAACATCCAAACAATACCGAACGGTGAGAAAAGCACCATAGCCCTGTTAATCAAATGAACTTTGCCACTGATACCAACAGGACCAGGATTTTAAAAACTAACAAGGAGACACACAAAGAGCATGTGAAAGGAGAGAATGTAACCTTGTCTGTTTCTTAAAAAAGTCAATGCTGGCATTTTGCTGACCTGTGCTCCTCTTTAATTTCAATTCACTACATGAAGAGCATTGTAGTGTTGCTGAATGCTGGCAAACCAACCATTTTCTGTCTCGTTGAGGGGATGAAGTTGTATCATATCCTTTTCACTTCTAAAAGAAACAAATCCTGTAAGTATGCATTACCTTAACAGCAGAAGGTGCTTCACTTGTCTGTGTTTTGAGGGGTTGGCTAACACTAGCACTTGCTGGTTTCTTCTAAAAAAAGGGAAGACATAATAAAGGTCAGAAATGTTGACGAAGAAGGAGAAAAGCCAAGCAGAACTGCAAACAAAAAACAGTATATAAAAAGGTACACTAAAAAAAAGTCCATTGGAACATTTTATACAAGGCAAGTCATCCAGAAATAATTTCTATGTAACTTTAATTGCTGCAAATTCATTTCAATTTTGCTTAGCCAAGAAAAGGATGTTATCCTGCACTTAAATCTGTGCCATTTCCTGCAGCAGTGCGACTCCATTTTAATTAACAGTTACAGCAACAGTAACCACATACACTTCAATTAAAAGTATCAATGAAAATAAGATTGGTGAGCTATTGCTGTATGGGCTTAACTTGAACCACCATGCAGAATTTAACATTATACCTCAGGAAGTAAAGATATAAAGCCAAAGGCAGAACAATGGGTTTTCTAGTCAATAAATATTCTTTCAACTGAAACAAAACCATCATAACCTCCCATTTTTGATCAATGCAATGCCATTATCATCAAGTACCACCAGGTACCGCTGCAAAAACCCAGCAACTGCTGAAATCACATCTTACAAAGTCTGGGAAAATAAGAGACTGGTAATGAATGCAGCAAAAAGCTTTCCCAGATTCTTGGAGGTAGCAGATGGGTAAGGCCTATTCATTTTCTCTGGTAAGTTGTAGCTGAAAATTCACAACACAACTGAAGAGCACAGACTTACATTACCCTCTACAGGCAGGGAAGTCTGCAGAATGACCAGAGATTCAATAACCAACCTCATATGCAAACTCAGAAACACCAGTTTTCAACTGATGGGACAATAGGTACTGTAACAGACTGAGAGACTCCGTCATTAAAGACCTTTCATTAATTCCACCTCGTGCTCTCTTTCAGATTTAGCTCCAAAACCAGGACAGCATCTCAGATAAACAAACTGCACATCTAACAGTCACCCTCCAGCCAGAGCCTGGGGCAGTGGGCCAGCCTTATGCAAGGTCAACATCGCAAAAATGTGGCCCAGACTCACAAAAAGTAGGGTATTTACATCAGGGATTTCACACTTCACACTGGAAATGACATCCAAGTAAGACTTCACAGCCTGTTTCATAAAAAACATGTAATAGTGATTTTTCCAGTTAGAGGGATGTTAGGAGTGTGCCAGCCTCCACTAGACGCTCCACTTCAGCCACTCCTGCATGGCTGCTGACCCACAGTGCTGCCCAGTACAAACCAGTACTACCCAGTACAGACCTGCATAGCTTCTGGGGCCCAGCCCAGCTGATGTGTGGGGTTCCAAGTTCATCCTGGAACAAAACTAAGCAGGTATCCCAGAGAGAGATGAGCATGCAGGACACTGGCACAGCCAGCTGGCACTGCTGTCCAGCAGCACCCACACCCCCAACTTACCATAACACACCAACACCCACAGACATGTCCTCTCCTCTGGGGCTCCAGAGGCAGGAAGTCACTACTGCAATCGCACACTCAGCACCCTCCAGGCTTATGACCGTGGGCACTGTTGCCAGTCTTCCCCAGCACTGTCACAGCCATTCTGCCATCTCAGCACCCCTGCCCACACCCCAGCCCTCTTGATGCCACCATGGGCACCCCTCAGTGC
>JANRGW010025538.1:21982-32982 GCA_024733675.1 Psilopsiagon aymara
AGAAAAGAAAAGAAAAGAAAAGAAAAGAAAAGAAAAGAAAAGAAAAGAAAAGAAAAGAAAAGAAAAGAGAAAAGAAGTCACACATATGCGGAAAGAACGTGCAGACTCTGTCCTAGAAATAAATGCATTTGACAACCACATTTTACACCTCAGCCAAAGAATCAAAACAGGAAAGTAAGATGGGCAAAGAAGCTGGTTCTGTACTGCTCTGAAACCCTCCACTCCTCCACTGAGGATCACGCTCCCCTGCAGCTACCAGGCACTTTTCGCAGTGGATAAAAACCCAACCAATGCAGTTTAAAAAAAATAATTTGGTACCAAAATGGAAAGATACCTCACAAATGCTCCAGTCAAAGTTATTTATGCACTTCCATAAACCAGACTAGTACTGGGCACCCTCAGTAGATTTTTGTCACTCATGAAGTTGTTACTCAGCATTATACCCCTGGACTCTAAGTAAGTGAATCCTGCATGACAAGCATCAGGACTAAAAACCATCCCAGAAATCCTGAGGTCAGAGCAATGAATCAACTCCAAAAGGACAGTGATGCTTCAGTGCCAATTACCACTGTCATCTTTTCAAACTAAAGAACATATTTCTTGTTAAGAATAATGAGCTGAGCAAGCAGCATATATTTTGTCTACACTGCTGTAAAGCATGAATCAAAATGGCAGGATGCATTAGGGAGGGTCTTGTTTCATACCACAGCTGGTAAAACATGGCCCAACTCTAAGCTGGGGCTTGAAATTCCTAAAATATATGGCTCTGTCTTCCTTTTAATACCGTATTTTTATGTTCAGATGCCAGCAATTCACAGGCTAGTATTTTAGACTGATACAGAAGCTCTCCTCAGTATTTTCCTCTATAACAGTAAAAAGAGGATAGGTCTTTCCAGGGAAGGAAAAGGAAATTTCCTATTCCATATACTTTGCAATAGCATGCTGCAAACATTTGACTCAGAACCACAGTGTCAAAACACAGTGAGAAAACAGGCAGAAATGGGAAAACAGCAGCACATCACTTACTTTTACTTGCTGTCTGGTGCATCCCAGCTGCAAACATGCAGAACTTCAAGTACCTGAGCTACCCACCAATTCCAACAACAGTCTTTTCTATTAACATCTACCAGACACACATCCACAAGGAATTAAAACGTTTCATTAAAGCTGATTTAGATTAAGAAGTTTCCTATCCTTCTTAGAATGTGAATTCAGCAAATGTAAGGTTCTGACAACCAAGACATTATATCCCTGTGACAGGAACCTTTGTCCTTGAGCAATGACTAATACAACCACAACATTCACACACTTTCATGGTCAACTATGCTGATAAAGAACTGCGTATCTTCTTTTGATTACATATTCTAGTACACCTGCAGTTTCCAACTTTGTCCCTCCAGCCAATCTTTCGCCTCTGCCTACAAAATATCAGGTACACATACACATTCAGTTGCTCATCACTGGAGTACCAGATTACATGTATTTCAACCTAAAGCTGACCATTCCTGTGGCAAGTAGATCTCCCAGTCTGTGACATGCTCAAGTAGCACCACTGAAATGAGGCAAAGCAGTATGAGTGTCTTTCTTTTGATAACAAGCAATGAAGATCAATCCTTCCATGAGCAACGTGGCCCTATGAAGCAGGATTACCACAATCCTAGCCCTTCTGAAACCCTTCCGCAATACCTCTCTCCAGTGCCAGATGCAAACACTTACTATCAATGCAACCAAAGGGCTTCCAAGTAACTGCCACAGGCTACAGTGAAGGATCAGGGTCAAAGTAAAAGGGGTATATTAAACTTAAGGCCACATCTTAGTTTTTGTTTTCAGAAATTAAACAGACTAAATTTTGTATTCTAGAAAGAAGACTTGGAAACCTAGTACTACATTAAACTTTATGTTTCCAGCCACTAAGCAGAACAGGTGAGAGCTGGACCCTTGAGAAGAGCAGCAGGGAAGGACTGTGTGCATCCTGTGCATCCTTTACGTTAAAGCCTGCAGAGCCATTCAGCAGAACGGACGTTGCTTGAAACTGCTGCTGAACTCACCTGCTGCCTGTCTTTTCCAGCCAGTAACAAGGCTCTAGCTATGCAACTTAAGTGTCAGCACCCTCTAGTGTAGTAGAAAGCAGAGGACTTAAGAAGTTCCATTTTTAAGTAAGGAGTAAATAAAAACTGCAGCTGACAGCTGTGCTACAAGTACCATGCAGAAAGGGAGGCCTGTTCCATGATTGAGAGGGAAAGGCTTACTGCATTCAGGGAGTTCACGGCTTTGCCTCTGAGCTTAGAGGATGCTGTTTACTACACACTGAGTGGCCAGCCTGGTACTTGGTGACCTGATCTCTTTTCTGTCCTACTGAGCAGTTGGATGACCTGAAGTGAGTAAAATCCATCTCTATGCTTCAGCACCTCCTCTCCCACATTTTATCTAAGTTACTCAGGTAATATATCTAGTCTTCTTTGTACAGCATTGGAAGGATGAAAGGACTGCATGATGGTCAAGCAATAAGCTACTGGAAACAAAAAGTAAATACTTCTGGAAGGAACAATCTTATGAACTAACATCTGTTAGTACATCACAGATAAAATGCACATACTGCCTGCTATGACTGTATGTAATTCCAAAACTATAGTGTTATTTAATAGATCACCTTCACACTGGTAACTCCTACTCTTTTAAAGCATTATTTTATTTTATCATATTATGATGCTAGAAATGGAAAAATTTAATGGACCTATGTCCAAGTACGTGTCTTGCCAAGCAGGTTTTTATTGACAGAAAACCTGCTGTGTTTTTTTTAATATACTTTCAAGTCTCTAAGAATGAAAGGCTTGAGAAGTCCATTCTACATCTTACTCACTTTGAGCTCTCCTTGATGACGCAGCTAATTAGCATCTCCTACTCACTATATACCCAAAGAATCAGAGGAACAAAGTCATTTATTGTTATTTTTAGCTACACAATGAGTACACAGGCTTTTACAATTTTCTCTTTAATATGAATATGAATTCTTCAAAGACCTTCATGTTTCCTTGCCATTTTTATAATGCATTACCAAACCTTTTATTGTAGGGAGGTGAACAAACTCAGTATGTTAGGCAAGGTTGTCTACAGGTATCTACAGACAGATCATAAATTTCTGCTTCAAAAAGCAGGAGTAACCTCTGACTTTTAGACAAAAAATATGACATTGAAGACTGTTTGGGAAAGCTGTACAAAGATTTTAATTGCTAGCTCAACTGCTTAAAAAAATCAGAGTGCTTTGGAAGTGGATGTGAACCAAGGTGGACCTGAAGTGGTTCAGCTGGCCTAAGAAAAAGTGATTTGATCTACTTTCGCATTTAAGCATTGTAAAGTGAATGAGGAACAAGTCAAATACAAAAATAAATTCACAAAATGAAACACAAATGCACGATTCTAAGGACTCAAAAAGCAAAAACTTCTTTTTCTAGCAAGAAATAATGTTCCGAATGAAAGGTAAGAAGCAGGAACTCCACAACCCAAACTACAGGCTTCAACTCCCAGCCTTCCCAAGAAGTCAGCACTTCTATATTCAGAACAACAACATGCAAAGAATTTGGCATTAAACTTAGCATGTATAAAAGAACAATGCTATTTAAGCAGTAATTGAAACTGTCCAGAGAGGAAAGGAGGAACATGTTCCCAGGCTAGACAAGCTTTCCTTGGTATCTGGACAGGAAAGAAAGGTAATTGCTTTAATTATCCACTTCAGAAGATGGCAGTAAAAGCATTCACCAGGCTTGATTTGCACTGCAGTTAAAGGCATCACAGCTAAGACAAAGTTATTTTCCACATAGCTTCTGCTGTGAATATAGTACCAGGCATGCCTATTTCTAGCTTCACTGCATCAGTGATTGACATTTGAAGCCAACATGTAGACAGTTAATAACAGGCATACCTACAAATTCTTCTCTTTCTATATCTAACATTCGCCTTCCTCGGGGAAGGGTCTGCTCCTGCTTGCAAAAGAAGAGATACTTGGGGAACTAATTATCAGTACAGGGATTCACATTCTGACTTGGACACCTTCTCTTTGTAATACCAGCCTGACTCACTAGCATACAAGCATCTACCTCCCAGTGGCTAACAGGGAGACAGCTGACCTTTCCAAGTACTGTTCCTAACACTGTCTGCAACCCATATTGCTTCTGACTAGAAAATTGCTTCTATACACGCAGTGTTATAACCCACCAGGGACTCTTGAACCAGTTCCTGATGAGGCAGGACAAATAAATACATTTTCTAAAATACAACATGGCCCACATATTTACAAGCATGTCAGGAAATGGCGCAGACACCTATGCAACATCTACGTATGAATTTCCATTTGTATCTTTGCAAGAAAAGCCAGGATGCAGACAGGGTGGAACGCGTCACAATGCACTTGCTTCACGCGTACTTCTGGACAATTGAAACACTAGGATCATCAGATGCATCCCACAGTGTACCCACACTGCAGAACAGGCATATCTACAGAGATCATTTTCATCAATACAAATGTGAAGTATTTGTGAGAGGATCAACAGAACAAAATATTTTCAGCAGGCTGCTCAGCAGCACAAGACAGAACTATACATTCCTGGAATGAATGAGGGACTACAGTCACCAGTTAATTATCTGAAAACTACCACTTTGCTATCAAAACACAAAAACCTGTATGGGAGGAAATTCACGACCAACTGTTCTTAGCATGTTCAAATACTTGAATTTACCTCTGCCAAATCTGCTTCTTTCTCTCCCGATTTGGAAGAATCTCCACTTGCCTTCTTGTCACCATGCTGTTAAACAGAGAAAATAAATGTGTAGTTATTAAGATCTTATAGTATACCTTCTACGTAGAGAAATTCCCAAACATCTTAGTGCATGCATGATGCCTTCAACCTACCACAATACGACAGAAGAGAACATCGTAAGTTTTCCTTCTTACTAATGGATAGGACTTCTAAATGACCTGCTGGATATCTTCAAGCAAAATCACAGTCATAAAGTTATGTTAGGACAGTACATGTAACGTAATTGTTCCTGTGACAAGTTCTGGAAGATATTAAGCTTATCACCCATTGCTCCCCAGCACAACACTCTTCAATACTGGCTTTAGAAACACTATCAGTTCCACCAGCCTCAGCAGAAACTGAACATCACTCAGAGAGACCAACATGATATATGCCATCGTGAGCACTCCAACACCTGCTTAGACACCTTAGAATGCTCATTGTGCCCAGCCTTCTTTAACTGGAAGAAAGCGGTTACTATTATCTCCACAATTCTGCTGCTGATACGCAAGAAATAAACGCTGTAGCAGTGCAGGCACAGGTACACATTAGGAAATACAGTTCTTCTACAGTTCTTCTATATCTCCCAAACCTCCTGCATCTTACATCCCCCCCCCGGATTCTAAACCTCTGCTTTCATCCAACCTTATGTGCAATCCCATCTGCTGCCCACATGCAGCAGTGTACTGGACAGTTTATTCAGCATGCACACTGGCATCCAGCACATGTTTTACTCGCTGTACCTCTAGAGAGTGGTGAATATGGCCCTCAAAAACCTTTTTCAAAAGGAAATTGTTTAATCTTTAGAATAGTAAAAAAGTAAAAAGCGAAACATTTTACCATGAATACAGAAGTAACTGTTATCTAATATCTCAGCTAGCATTAACTTCCAAAAGCAACTGAGACATCTGGGAATGAGGATTCATGTCCAGTTTGTTTTGTTAAGTAAATAGAGGAGATGACTGGAGACCCATTTATTCCCTTCTGTTTTGAGGATTAAGCAGCAGGAGCCAAAGTTTGCTAACCCACTAACGTAATGAGTTTGTACAGATTTTTCTTTACACGGCTACAGGGAGAAAGTAATGATACATGTATGACTGCACCATCTTCAACAGGAAGATGTTTGAGCACATCAGCAGACACACCAGGAAAACACTACAACTGAATGAACAAGTAAGACTAAAAAAAAAACCAGCCCATGTCTAATATGTTTCCACTATTCTGGTCTACGACAACATTTTCAAAAATTGTTTTAGAGAACCTCTAACAATTCAAGGTTTTAAAATTAGTTTGGGCATGAGTAAGATACTCAACAAGTTTTAAAATGGAAAATACTATTCCCATATTCCAATTGTGCCTCTTCAGAGGAACAGCAACCCTTGTAGGTTGTTGTTTCATTAAGAGATGAATTGACTTGGTGTCCTGTAATAGCACTTTCAGTATAGACACAATTAGCCCTATTATCTGCACTTTTTACTGATACAATAAAAGCACACACCACACACATACCCCTGAAAGCAACATCAGTAAGAGTGTTCTTGCTTACAGAGTGGTAACTCCAGAGCCAGCACTGCTACACACGCAAGAGTCACAGCTCCTGCCCAGCAAAACTCTGTTGCGTGGACCAGCTCTCTTTCTAAACAGATACCTTTGGCACAAAGTGCTACCTACATTCAGCTACAAAAACAAGCACACCTTTCTGTACCCTGAACATATTTTATTGCTTTTATTCATTTGCTTCTTCAACTTTGGGCATAGCTGTAAAAGCAGCAACACCATTTAAAGCTTAGATTTTTTTTTTTTTTTTGCTAAAACAACTCACAGAATGCAGAGTCTTACTTACTTTCTACAGAGTGTGCCAGGCTTTTACCAGGGTCAAATCTGGCGTTACCTTTCTCCCTAATCCACCTCCTTGTCTTCATATAAAGGAAACCCATACCAGACAGGACCATAGGATCAACAGGGCCTCCACTCAAGACTACCAAGAGGAAGCCAACACTGTGTCCCACCGAATCACAGATAGAGCTCAGAGTGTGCCCTCTTGGAGGCCGAGACTTCTGTGTTTGCCTGCCTCAGCATTCACTTTTTCTCTTTTCCCATCCTCAGACTCAACAGTGAAGCACAGCCATCTATGCGGCCTGCAGAGTGCAGGACAAGGGGGCTAGCAGCATCCCCTCAACCAGGGTATCAAAGCCATGCCCCGGAAGGACCCCAGAGCAGCTTCACTGGCCAGAGAGGACAAGGAATGGATCAGGACAATGGCCACAACTTTACTACTCCTAAATTCAAGTCAGAGAAATTAAATGCATGCTCTCTTCCCTCTAGAAGGCTGTGCCAAGTAACGCATACAACAAGGCTGCGACTTAAAGGCCAAATACTGTTAATCACATATGGCCCGACCAAAGTAATTTTCTATCCAGTAAGTTGGAGTCACGCACTGTGTGCACATTCAGCACTGATACTCTCTGGACTCAGATAATAAAAAAACAGCCCATGAAAGTATTACCTCACTTTAAAGTCTGCCACCCAAGGAGGTAACCTGAGAATGCAACTTCCTAACACACCTTCTGAGAAGATCACGCTGGTTCCCTGTACAGCTGATGTTTGAGACAAAAAGAGACCCTCTTTCAAAAGTGCCTTTCAGCAGCTCTTTCCTGTTCTGAATTTCCAAGCGTTGAAACTTCTACTGGAAAAAAAATATAAAAATAAATAAAAGCAAATCAACCAATCTGCTTAGCAAGAGACTAAGCAAGCTCATATTTCCCAGGACAGTATGCATCCATCACTCTTTTACCTTCTCAAGTGGATGACAGAGTTGACTTTTCTTTTGGGCACTCTTTCCTTTTTCCACTCATCTTTCCTTACATTGCTAAAGAAACACATCCATACCCAAGAAAGAGGATGGGAGCAGCTTCAGGTCTGTCACACAGACAGTGGGCATACAGTTGAAGTTACATTTCTAGTTCAACTAACGAACTAAACAACAATTCCTTACAGTTGTTAAGTTGGTCCAAAATATTTTCCACCTTTACTAACTAAAACTGAAACACATAAACCTGCTCGTAATCACATATTCAGAATATACAAATTAGTATCATGAACCAGAATGTTCATCCTGAGATATCCATCCTATTCAACAACGCACAAAAATGTCATGACACTGTTGTTTTATAGACACAACTTAAACTTCTTATTCAAAGAGCATTCATAAACTAGAAAGAAACTGTCCTCAGTAAAAAGCACAGGGCAAAGTTCTAAAAACTGAATACACAACTACATTCTTAGCCCATGCTTACACAAATCAGACCTCAACTAAAGGTCTTGCATCAAGAAATTCCTACTAAACCTCAGGGGCCCCATAAGTATAAATGAACTTTTGGCTCAAAGCCATTGAGCAGCATCTCAGAGGACTTCAGTCACTGGGTGAGAAGGGAAGCCTCCTTGCAAGACTCTCAGATTAAGCCAGCCAATTTTGCACTGCAGATGTTAAAGGAGATTTATCATTTCATGCAGAGAGGAATCTGACCTATTGTTTTCAGTTGAAACTGAGAATGCAGCAGAGATCATTGATGCTGCTCAGGAGACTGCCAAATGGCAAGAGGTGCCAGGGGAACTACAGTCAAGCAATGTAAGGAACCGAAAGGTGAAACCTAGATTCTGATCACAGCCATCCTGTTCTGCTTTAAATACACAAGACAGTAAAAACCTTGGTAGAGAGACCAGTGAATCTTTTTTGTTCCTGTTCCTCTCTCACCTTTTCTGCTTTCCTTACTCATACTTTAGAAAGGTCTCACAGGCAGAAACTGTTCCGTGTGATACGTGTGCAGTGGGCCAGAGCAGGCTGCAGTCCCACATGGAGGCCTGCAGGTGCTATTCTGGTGCCAAAACTGTAACCATGGGTTTACAACAGAGCACGCGGGTCAGTGGTTTCCTTACCTGATCTCAGACAGCACACTGTCTTAGCATCTTTTTGTTCATTGGATTCAGTGACCCAGGACAACTGAGTCCTTCAGTATTCATGTCATCACTTAATGCAGCAACTCCCAAACATTCCTCCTTGTAACTTGGTGTCCTCCACCACACCGCATCACTGATTTGACTTGACACAACAAATAACTCTCAAAAACATTTCTAAGCACCTATCCAAGCTACTTACAGCAATTTAAAAGTAGAGTTATAAATTTAACAGACACCATCTACCTGATCATATATTCAGGAAATACATTATGTTTTTTCTGAAACCCACCTTACGCAGTGCGTACTTTCCATAAAACTTTAACAGAAAACAAACTTTTTTTCAGTATTCTGTAGAGACACCAACTGTTTTCCACATATGACTAATAAACTATAAAGAAGACTTTCAACAGCAATTGCAGGTTTGTAATGACTAACGACCTAAATCCAGCCAAACCACGTGGAGCTACCAGACAGCTGTGGTTTACTCAGAGAGAACCTAGCAAGCGACAACTATTCCTGGCAACTCCACTACCTACCTGCAGTTAAGAATATGTTGCTGAGAACAGACACACTACGAAGGTTTTTCCAAAGCAGAAACAATCCCATCAAAATTCTGCCTTATGTCACACACTGCTGTGCTTTGACGGAGTGGTGCAGTTTTCGTCAGCTAGCAAGCTCTGCCTTACTTCAGAAAATGACAGCAACTGCCAAATCCCTGATCTTTCAGCCTCACTTATACAAGACCGCCGCAGGATGATGAAAGTACATGCACAGTACACCACGTTCTCATCTGATCTGAAATTCTACTGCGCGAACGCTATGAAAAGAAGCGCTGATATGTCTCCTGTCACCGTAAAATCCTTTCCTAAGCCTTAAAGCCAGAGAACGGAGGCCGCCCGCGGGCGCGGCGCGCCGCCGCCCCCTTCTCTCGCCCGGGGGTGGCAGGCTCCCCGAACGTTCCACCGCACCCCTGCATTTACCGTGGCGTACCACCACCGCGCGAAAGCCATGGCGCTCCCTCTGCTCGCTGCTCCCTGCCGCCAGGCCCGGCTCGGCTCGGCTCGGCTCGCCAAGGCCTGGGCTGCACCCCGCCCCAGCAGCGGCCTCCACCCCAGGGCGGCACCGCCGCGGCAGTAGCCTCCCACTGCCGGGCCCCATGGCACCAGGGCGGCGCCGACGACCCCGCCGAGCCCGTGGGGCAACCCGGGCAGCGCCCCGGGGCTCGCCATTTCCATCCCATAGCGCCCCGGAGGCTACAGCCACCCGCCCCGCCGGCGGAGCCCCACCTTACCGCGGCGGGGGGCGGCTGCCTCCCCGTCCTGGGCTGAGACATAGCGGCGGGACTCCCTGCCGCCTGCCTCGGTGCTGCTCCGGGCTACCGAGAAGCGAGGGTCGGCCGGTGAACAGGGGAGAGCGACCGATCCCGGGGCGCGGCAGCCCCAGTCCCACAGCTTTCTGGGGCGGCGGCGGATCCTCCTCTTCCTGCCGGGCCCGGGGGGGCCGCGGGAGGAAGAGGGCTGAGGTTCGCGGCGGTAGCTTGGGGCAGGAGAAGGCGGCAGGGGTGCCCCCGACTCGCAAGCGTCGGGGCAGAGCAACGCTCACCCGAAACTAGAGTGGCTTTTCTTGAATAGAGGAAGCCTGGGGGCGAAGAGGTAGATCGACAGATCCTGTTGTTTTGCTGCGAAAGACTTTACCGTTGGAAGAGGGCTGGGTATGGACATCCGACCCTCAGCTGGAGGTTGGCGCTAAGGCAGCTCCCGTCACAGCTCCTGCCGCTGCGGCTTTCCCCTGGATGGAGCCGGGCGGTGGGTGTGTGGGGGTGCTCTGGCATCCCGGCTCCTCCGCCAGCCTCTAGCCTTTGCCAGAGCCTCGGCCTGAACGCGCGCTAAAGGAAGGGAACATCTTCACACCTTCCTGCAAAACCATGGCCTTGGTTTTGAAGTTGGTCGTACATCCTGTGGGTTGCTGTGGTAGTAATGCCCATGTTTAGGGGATTTAGTGTACCTAGGGTTGTTAAATGTAAAGGCTTTCCAGGTCTGATGATGCAAATGTCCCTGTCTGTGTAAGTCTGCACAAATGTGGTGTGCGGGGTGTAGTGACAGCTCTTCCAGACTACTGCAGGAACAGGTCATGATCAGTCAGAGCTGAAAGAATCATACATTCATAGAATGCTTTGTGTTAGAATGGACTTTAAAGCTCATCCAACCCCCTGCCATAGGCTGGGACACCTTCCATGAGACCAGGTTGCTC
>JANRGW010025538.1:33082-75239 GCA_024733675.1 Psilopsiagon aymara
CCAGCCTGGCCTTGAACACTGCCAGGGATGGGGCAGCCACAGCTTCTCTGGGCAACCTGTGCCAGGGCCTCACCACCGTCACAGGGAAGAATTTCTGCCTAGAGATCTCATCTCAGTCTCCCCTCTGTCAGGGTAAAGCCATTCCCCTTGTCTTGTCCCTAAAGGCCCTTGTCTAAATCCTCTCTTCAGCTTTCCTGCAGCCTCTTTAAGCACCGGAAGCTGCTCTAAGGTCTCTCAAAGCCTTCTCTTTTCCAGGTTGAGAGCCCCAGCTCTCTCAGCCTGTCTCCAGAGCAGTGCTGCTCCAGCCCTCGCAGCATCTCCGTGGGCTCCTCTGAACTCACTCCAACAGCGCTATGTCCCTCTTGTGTTGTTGCCCCAGAGCTGGACACAGGACTGCTGGGGGGTCTCCCCAGAGAGTAGTGCAGGGAGAGAATCCCCTTCCTTGACCTGCTGCGCATGCTCTGGGGATGCAACTCAGCACACAGGGGGGATCTGGGCTCAAGTGCGCACTGAAGCTGTGTCACAGGAAGCTTCCCATCAACCAACACCCCCAAGTCCTTCTCAGGAAGGAATATGAAGCACATCCAAGCGACCATGACCAAAACCTGGAAAATGCTATCTGAGCAGGAATGGTGCAATCCTGAGCCTGGTTTGGCCAAGTCTCCTGTTCATGTGGATATGTAGCTGCAATGAAAAATTCATCATTTACCAGCAGCAGTTCTCTGAGGCCACCTCAGTAAAGAAACAAAATGTGACTGTGGTGGCATGGCAAATATTCTTGAAGCATTATGGCAAGAATGATGAATTATAACATAAGAGAACCTCCAGTGAAAGAGATTCAAAATGTGATAGATGACTTGCTGCCTGTAGGTACTTAAGCATAGGCTGCATGCAAGAATTGGTACAGTTCATCAGTTTTTTCCGACCCAGGTCTTGTTTATGCGCAGTTTAAGTAAAATAAAAAGGTGTTTGGGTTGTTCTGTGCTAGCGAATCCCAAGTTTAGGCTGGTTGGGTGGAAAACCCATTGGATGAGCTGTATTACTCTGAAGAGATAACAGCAGCAGTGGTTCCTGGACATGAGCATGGGTGAGGAGAATGTGTCTATCAGCAGAAGGAAGCAAAAATGTCTGAGTCTTCAGAAAGTGCTCTCCACCTAAGCAGCTACTCCCTGCTTCCTGTGGGGAAGAGGCAGGAGGGCAAGCCACTTAGTGGAAAGCCTGTAAAGAAAATTAGTGTCTGTGCACTCTCATGTCAGACAGAAAGGAGATGAGTGGACCCCTTGGGGCCTTGGGGATTGGCTTTAATCTCCAGAGACGAAAGTTGGTTCAGATGTGTCATATGCCTAAAGCAGTCACTGTTCTTCCTTGTGATTAGCTACGTGCAGATTTACAGCTAGTCTCTGAATTATTCCAGCCTGTGATGTGTCTGGGGTTTGCATTCCACTTGACAGGTCCCTTGCCTTAAACTTTCAGTACTCAGCCTTTCCCTGAGCTCTGCATTGTATCTGTCCGTGGAAGTGTAAAGCAATTACATGTGACCCTCTTACAAGGAAGTGCATCTAGGTAAGGTGCTCTGGAAGAGACCAAGGCAAGGGCCATATTTAATGCATGGCTTTCACGCAGGGCTCTTGAGTGCTTTTTTATCTGCAGTCACTCTGACAGGTCTAACAGATTGTACTGCATTCCTCAGCTGCAGGCAGCAGGCCCTCCCTTCTGAGACAATGCTTCAGGAAGCCTCCAGCAAGCTTTATTCTGCTCATGACTACGTGCCTGATGACCAGCAACTGGAGCTGACAGTGGCTGAAACTGTGGAGCTCACAGTAATGAGGCAGTACTACATGAAATCCTTGGTGATGTCAGTCTGTATCATGCTAGGCCAGTGTTGAGGGTTCTGCTGATCCAGATGCACATTGTCAATTCTAAGTTCTCCTAGTAGGAAGTTAGATGATGAATTAGATGAGTATTGATAAGATTTGAGCACTTGGTAGCTATGAAGGAGGAGAGCTGCCTGGGGACTGCCTCCAGTTCCACAGCCACTGTGTGCGTCTGCAGCAATTTGGAAAATGACTGGGCTCCAGGACTACAAGGAAATCTGGCTCTGGGTGAAAGGTTTTGGTACAGTTGCTTCTATTAGAAGGCTCATGTAGCTTGCCACTTGTTTAAGAAACCATTGCCTATTGGCAATTTCTGCATGCATTTATTCTTAACTAGTTTAGGTTACTCTTCTATGTAATGGAGATAGACTGCACGCATTTACCAGGGGATGGAAAAGCAGGTACTCGTTCCTCTTACAGAAGTGATCTCAGCTGACAAGTGCCTGAGTCAAGTCTTCAACTACTGCAGAACTAAACATCACCCCAGCAGTTTGCTCAGTTGGGTAAAGATTTTTGTATTTGCTTGGAAGAGTTGCTAGTAATTGTTTCAATCAGTCTGACTCTTCTTATCTTTAATTAGGAAAATCAAGCTTTTCTTGCAGCCTTCAGTAGCATACAGGTATATAATTTCAAAGACACTTTCTGTTGCATTTTCTGCTTAACTCTTTCAGATCATCTGTGGGCAAATGAAGCTGCTTAAGCCTGCAGAGATTTGAATGGCATTGGTAGGGGAGTTCTGCGAAGGGTTGACCAGAAACAGATGCAGAGAGGCTGAATACTCCAGACTTAGGCCTGTTCAATGCATATTGGTTGGAGCAACAGCAGGTGGCCACATTGGTTCTTTACTGCGATAATGTGTAATACAAACAAGTATTTGAAAAATTTTGTATGCTTTTAATAATCATTTAGAGTTATGGCTAATGGATATGTTTACGTGTAATTGAAGTTATTTGTAGTCTAAGATTGGAATCTAGAATAGAAGACTCATTTTTCCCCACCATATTCCTGTCTCCAAAGGGCACCAGTTGACGTCAAATGCCTCTGAATAAAAAGGTGCTCTAATTTCTGGCAGAATCAGATGAAATTTTTGCCAAGCATACATATTTTATTAGTATAGCTCACATAACAGTACTACTGCAAGCTTATGAGTCATTCACCAAATTTACAAAATAAAGTACAAAATTTCTTGAGTAACTGGGGTTTTATCTAGAGTAGTTAAAAAAGAGGTCTAAAACAAAGTATAAAAATGAGTCAAACAAGTTGTTTCTTTATTCACTGGTTTATTGAGAAATTTGTCACAAGTTTTCATGTTCTCTTCTTCACAGCACTAAAGTAATCAGGTTTTACTTTTTTTCTTTTTCAATTTGGTGCATGCAGTCCCACCCTGTTTTAACATACCAACAGTAAAGAAGACGAGCGACTACGTTCAATTTCTTCATGTACTGCTTTTGTTCACAAAGTGTCCAGTAAACGGAAATTGGAATTTTCAGTCATGGAAACCCTCTTTGTTGAAAAGGGTGAATAGTTTGATAAATCTTTGCTCTATAACACAATAAGCAATGATTAAAATCCTTGCTATTAAAAAGTTTATTTCTTTATATTAGAATCCATATTTTGTTACATATTGTAAACATGTTCTTTTTCATCATATAAATGGTGTGTCCTCTTGTTTGTTTGGTGTGGTTTGAAGTTTTCCTGCTGGACTCTATCCCACTGCTGAATGGAAATTTCCTTTCCACAGGTAGAAAGTCCAAAGCTTTGACATCAACCAAGGGAAGATTAAATCTGATTGCATAGCCTTCCTTGGGGTTTTTATATTGTAAATCCTTAGATACTGAGCTGAGTGTTGATAAAGAAACAAACAAACAAACAAACAAAACCAAAAAAACCCTTTAAAATTGATTTTTAACAATTACTGGAGCTGAATTTGGGTTATATGTACCAAAGTTTTTATTTATCCAGAAGTTCTATTTCATTCTTGGAGTGGCTACGGATACAGACAGCGCAAGGTTATGACTCCAGATTGGGGTCCAAAAGCAAGTCCAACGTGATGAGCTAGGCATTACCTTGATGAATGTCAAGCATTGCAGCTATGTAGGAATGAGCAACCTGCAGCTCATTTCTGTCTGCTGGTGTTATAAAAAAGCCAAAAAACTTTCCTGACATGAGGCATATTCTCTCAAGTGTAAACTAAATTGTAAAATAACAGCAAGAATGAATGTCCTAAAAATTTCTGATTTTTACAAACCTGATTTATAAAAATATATACATATGAAACTTAAAGTACCACTCCTCTCAGATTCTCAGACTGAAGGCTTATATTAGTCTCTAAGTAGAAACTGCAGATAAAGAAAACTTTGGTGAGCTCTGTGTGAGGTGAGACAAAAATGTGTTTATGAATAGATGTCCTGGGTTTAAGACTTTAAAGTCTTTAGACACTATATTTTTTTACAATTGATAGAAAATCATGCTAATAAGATAAAACACATTCCCTTTAAGTACAGTTTTTATGTTTAACAGGTAGAATTTTTCAAAATGTTTTGGCTATGTCAATGCTGTATCTTGCAAATCATAAAACCTATGCAAGAGACTGAAACTTTTGCATACTTCTCAGACATTTTCTCACCTTGTCTCCATTTGCCAGAGAAACAATGATTTCCTTGAGAGTGGTAGCATTCCCTCCAGTGCAGTGCTGCACTTACCCCTAATCATCAGGGTGCATAATGGCCCCGAGGGACAACTTTCCTTCAGATGAAATTAATCCTGAAAATCTTGCAATTAATAGAGGCTTCACAGAGGAAGGGTTAAAAAAACAGCTCTGGTTTTCTGAAATACATACAAGCTAAAAATTGCATTGGTTTGCAAAGATGCAGTAAGTCATTTATGAAGGTGGCTTTTGAACCTAGGGTAATAGAGAAAAGGTTTTACATGACAGCACATCTCTTTATATTTTACTTTTTATCATTCTCACTACCTTACCCACACGCAGATATACACACAATTAGGGCTGAAGAGGCCCAAGACATATCAAAGTACAGTTTATAACTAATCCAAAAGCAAAAATAAAACCAACACTCAACTGCTGTATATGTAGTATGTAAATGCATTCCTGCATATATAGATGTAACTATGTTTGTCTTGCAGCTGTTTTATGGATGATGTAATGCATCATATGATTAACCAACATTCCCATGATTTCCAGACAAAATAAGAGACTAGGGACTAAAGACTAAGGGTTAATAACTTAAAACAGCACTTAAAGATATAATTAATTTATATTTAATTATATCTTTATATTATAATTAAATACTGAACTTACTCAAAAAAGTATTAACTTAAGACTGAATTTTGATAAGAAACTTTGGGGATTCTCTATGGCCAAGAAAGGGAGAAAAGTACCTCCTCCTCCTGTCTCCACTCAGCCTTACTAAGGGGCAGCCACAGCACAAGCCTGTAGTTGATATCATGTGTGGCTACTAGTGGCACAAGCAGAATGTGGTGCCCTTGACTCTTAATGCTGCAAACAATAGCTGTTCTTTGGGGCCTTATAGGAGCATGCTACTGGGATGCTACTGGACACTACTGGTGGTTGGAAAACACAAAATTATCTTTTGCCAGTGATGCTGAATGTCTCTTTTGCTTCCTGCCAGGGTTTGAAAACTGTTCCCCAATGCTGTGTTGTCTGGGTGGTGATGCTTCTTTTCATATACTTTCAGCAGCTGCCTGTGAAACAAGATGTTGGTAATTACAGCATTACTTCCATAGTATTTCTCTCTGTACCTGTGACAGGTTATGAAAAAACCTCTGTCAAACAAGAAACTCCTGTTGAGAGAGAAGGAAATGACAGTTCTGTGCTTTGGCAGCTTTTGTGAGTTGTAATGCATCCATCATTCCTACAGCTTGCAGTCCTGTGATGGCAGGTTCAAATACCCCAGGCTTTCATTCACATTTCTGGGGAAGGCTGTTGTCTTTGCTGCTAGTAAACTGAGGCTCAGGAGGACTGAGGGATGTAAAGGGTCACACAGGGCACTTGTAGCGGATGAAGACATTGACCCTGAGTTTTGTCTATGTGCAATCTTTTCAGACACACTGCATTTCTGATCTGATTATCAAACTTCAAATCAAGGCTATATCAACAATGAAAAGAAGTTATTACATAGCTTGTCCTCCCCAGTTTGCCAACCATGAGAAAGCCTAAGTATGGTTTTCATCAAAGCATACACTCGTGTGTAATGGCCTTAGTATGTCTGCGAGGTGTATTGTATGCAGGTACACACATTTGTGCAATCAGATACAAATTTTAAACATATACACAAACAATTTATTTAGTACACTCTACAGTTAGAAAAAATACTTTGTCAGATGCTTTGCCAATCACAACTGCATAATATACCTGGAAACAGGGATAAAAGCAGACAGTAGTGTTCCTTAGGAGAGCATTGCGTTGCTCAAAACCTGCAGATTGGCTTGATCACAGTTGGTGGATGTTGTGCATTTAGCAGCCTTGTTAGCATCTGGTTCATCCTGTACTTGGTTGAATAGTGCCACGTCTGAAAGTGAGACACATTAAAAGCTGCATTAATATTAATAACCACATCTTCAAAAAATAGGTCTGCTTACAGAGTGGCGTCCCTGAATCCATTATAGCAGTCTGCTGCTTTGCCCTTAAGTCCCTGCTTAGAATTTTTCTCAGTTGCGTAGTTCAAACTCCTTTTAATCACTGGTGACTGTATGCCTTTTGCAGGAGTAAGGTCTCTTCTTACATTAGCACTATACTTTCTGCCTTTTAAGAAGCAAAGCTTCCAGTCAAAACAACTGAGGGGAAATCTAAGTACAAGCTGGTTCAGAAATGTTTAATGGAAAATTGCAACACTGCTACACAGGAAACTCTTTCTTGCTTCAGAAATGTGAGGAAATAAGAAACTGAAATTGGTCAGAAGGGAAACGTGGGTAATATGGAAAATATTTTACAGCTCTATGCTGTTTTGAAGGCAGTATAAATTTTTTGTAATTAAAAAAGAGAAAGCAAACTGAAATAACATTGGGCAGAAGCAGAGATAAATGAGCGCTTGGAAGTAAGACCCCAGCACTCAGTGCAGCTTAGCTTAACATTTAGCTCAAAGCAAGGGAAAAAACCTCACCTTTTTCTTGTTTCATTGTGTGCTGAACAGATCGCTCCCACCTCAGCAACCGATTGTGGCTATTTTGTAGCTGCAAAATAGCACAATAATAAAAACCAGTGATTCACCTGAGTGGCCAAGCAGCAGTGACAGGGTGAGGGTGCATTGCTCGGGGACATCTCCGCTTGCAGTAGCTCCTTCTCCTGCTCCTCTGAAAACATGTCCACCGTTAATGGAGATGAAGTGTGGACAAATCCCTCTCAGCACCCACTGCTCTCTCTTGGGAGTAGTTCTTTCTATTTTTAGCTGTGCATTTACTTGTCCTGAGAAGTGCGATGGAGCAGCCCTGCATTGCAGCAAGACCTGTTTCTGTGCATGCTCAGGACCAGGCATCAGCACAGAAGTTGGGAGGGATTTGATTTGTGGTTAAATTGCTTGGTAGCAAACCAGCGCAATTTAAATGTAGCTGATGTGCAAATCAGCGTGAGAGGTAACAGACTTTTGTTTTGTGCATTACAAAACCCCAAATCTGTTATTTCAACCCAGAGGAATCTGCTGCTCTTTCAAGATTGGCTGCTGGAGTCAGTCAGCCATCAGCCAAGATGATGCTCTGCTCTCTCTGGGCAGCAGCCATTTGAATGTTGTGTGTGGATAGCTGGGTGCCATTTGCCGCGCAGGCTGCTCTGGGCCTCCCCCACTTGGATGATGGAAACTCTGCAAATACACAGTGACTCGCAAATGCCATCCACATTTGGGTGGATGGCAAATGCACAGCAGCTCTGCAGGAGCTACATTTTGTAGACACCAGGCCCAAACTTTGCAAAACCTGGAGAATTTCAATTCACCATGGGTCAGCAGAGTGGTAATAGCTGAGGGAAAGTTCTTTGCTTGAGAAAATGCATTTGTTTAGTGTGGAGTGATTCATGATGACACTGCCCAGGATAGCCACACCATGCCCAGACTTGTCCTGCCAAAATCAGCCTGGCACCCTGCTCATGGTTGTGCTGTGCTCAGCCCCTTCCCCAGCAGAAGAAGCACACCACTGCCTCATTTCCAAAACCCAAGGCTCGCAGGCTACTTCCTGATTCCCAGAACAAGAGGCAGGGCAGTGGGGCTGGACAACAGGCATCTGCCCTGGGATGTGGATTGCACACTTGCCCCACACTTGCACACTAGCCACACTTGCTTGCTGCTCCTGTCATACTTCTGCTGTGACTCACCTGAACGAGCTCAGCGACAAATCTGTCCTGCTCTGCTCCCATGAGGCCCCTGGCCAGCAGCACAGCAGCTTTGGGGTGGAGCAATAAGCTGAAGAATTAATGTGCGATTATTAAATGTGGCAAAACCCTGGCCTTGAGCAAGAAAGTAAGCGCTTCCTGACCCAAGACCCTGAAAACTGAGAAAAGATTTTTGCAAACAGCACAGCAGTTCAAGTGCCTACCTTCTGCACCAGGCACTGGGGGAATGAAAATTCTCCTTTGCCACTCAGAATTTGGCATAGCTGTAGGAAATGTGGTCACTTGTGCTTGCCAGAAACCTGCTTCTAACTTCACTGCAAGTAATGGCTTCCTGCTGCCCTGAGTGAGTTTTAGACCAGGTCTGAAAAAACATTATTTCTGCAGCAATACCACAACACTAGAGTATCGTGACAGTACTTTGTATGAGCCAGGTCCAGATAGTTGCATGTATGAAAATCACCCCTGTGAGGGAAAAACTGGGGAAAAAAAGTGTACAAATCAGGACACCAAAGCCCAGTATCCTTTTAAACGCGACTCTAGAAAACTTTGACAGCATTAGGAGACACTGTTTTTAGAAGACACTGGATGATTTTAATAGATGATTACACCCAAATTGGCTGTCATTAGGTTGCAGGCATGCTGTATTTGTGGTAAGGAAACAGTTAAGTGGCAGTGTGCCTGTGTCTGTTCGATGATGCCAGCACAGACATTTCCTCCACAACCTCTGCCACTGCTGCCAAAACACGTGGTTTACAGCTAAAGTCAGGGGACATGCTTTGCATTGCCCAGGAGAGATAATTCCCATGCCTGGGGAACCAGGGCACACAGGAAATAAAGCTAAACACAGCCCATAAAGCTGGAAGTGGGAAAGGGAGTCCCAAAGGACAGGAGGGCTTGGAGAGATGATGACAGTGGCCTGCAATGGAAAGCACCATTGCCCCTGCTCAGCCCAGCCCTGCCATTTCAGGACAATGGCATGTCCCTGGTGAGAAGTTTGTTTGTGCCTTGTTTCCAGGGTTGGTGTGTGGCTTCCCGTAGATTTTCTTCCCTCTGACCGCAATCCTGCCACTCTTGTCTCCTCCTCTCTCTCTGCACCCTGGAGTGTTTACTGCAGGGCTGCAGACCAGATCTTTAAGAGATGCACAAAGCATGACTCACCCGCAATGGAGCCGGAGTGTGGGTGCTGGGTTGTTAAACCAGAAGCTTCCTTTCCATAGTACCCTGACTCTGCAGATGAGCTGAGGCCTCCTGCGCAGACCTGTCAACGTGACTGTGCTTGTACTCCCTTGTTTTTGTTGTTTGTCTTCTCAGAAATACTGTACAGAAAGCTTTGCAAGAGGTATTCTGCATTGGCTCTGAATTTCTTTCTGATCATAGGGCAACAATGTACTTGGGGTGAGTCAGACACTACTGCACTCACATTGTTGGGGGCCTCTCCTGCCCATCCGTGGGCTGAGCTGCCTCTGTCCTCTCCATCTCCCCACCAGATGTATCAAGGCTCTGATAACCACCCAAAAAGCCATCAGATACACCATATGCTCAGGAAATCCCCATCTGAGGTACTAGATTTTACACCTTCAATTTTCACAGTTGGTGTTGCCTGTTAAGACCTGTCTAGATTTGAAAAGATGAATTTCACTGCAGTGTTTTCACCTCTTTTTGGACTGTTGGATGCTTAGAAATGTCCTCTCAGCAGTACAGGTTCTTCCAAAGTGACACATACCTGGGTTAGTATTCGGTGTACACAGTCTTGCTTCTCCTCTGTCATTGTGTCCTTCTGAAGTGGTCTGTGAAGTTATCCCGGTTTCAACACCTCTCATTAGGCATCAAAATAGCATCCACTAAGCATCCTTAATAAGTTTGGTTACACAATGTTATTCAGCACTTTTTTTCTGACATTCTGATGACATCCAGGAGTCTCAAGCCCACCTCTGGACTAAGAAATATTGAAAGACGTGTTAGAAAGACAGAATCTGAGGAATTTAAGCTCTAAAACCTACACAGCCCTTTCTATTGCTCAAAATGACTCCTAACATCGGTTGCATGATGGCACTGGTTTCTTGCTGCTCCATGGTATATTTAGCCTTGCCCATATCTCCTTGTCTTCGGGATGTCCCAATAGGATGGCAGGCTTTGATTTTTGCTGCCTATTCTCTGGGGAACTCCCTGTGCCCACCTTGGGCTGTGACTCATTTCCTCACATGGCTCATCTCATGCTGTGTGCCTAGAGCTTGCTCATCCCCTCTGCAGGAACAAAACTTGTTACAAAACCAAGTGAAGCTATCGCATTGTCAGAAATTTTGCTCGTTTTTTCCTGTGACATGCTGAGAGCCTCATCCGTAACACCTTGTAGAGGCTTCATATACTGGCTGATACATAAGGAAAGGTGGGGGGAAATGTGGTTTTCTCCATATAGACGCATTTAAAACTCATTTTATTACTTGTTGTGCAAGCATGCAGAGAACTGCAGGCAATAATAACTGGGGAAGTAAAGTAGCCACAAGCTTTAGCCTCAGAATTTCAGCATAAACGGGAGCTGAAAGTGAAAGCAGAGCTCACCGGGTTGTCAGTGCCACCTGCTGGGGTGCTTGAGCTGGGAGGCACCTTCCCAAAAGTGTGCTGTCCGGGAAATCAGGGTGAGCATTCCCTGCTCTGTGTGCCAGACCCTTCCCACATATGTGCCAAGTACATCAGAAATTCGATCTTTATTTTTTCTCAAGATATGTGATCCTTTCTTTGCCAAAAAACAGAACCCATCCGGGATTGAAAGCAAGAAAATCATAGAATCATGGTTTGGGTTGGAAAGGACCTTAAGATCACCAAGTTCCAGCCCCCCTGCCATGAACAGGGATGCCTTACTCTAGACCTTGTCGTCCAAGGCTCTGCCCAACCTGGCCTTGAGCACTGCCAAGGATGGAGGACTTTTCCACTTCCTTGGGCGACCTGTTCCAGTGCCTCACCACCCTCACAGTAAAGAACTTCTTCCTTATATCTAACATGAACTTCCCCTGTTTAAGTTTAAAACCATCACACTTTATTCAGTAACTAAAAAGGGATGAAAAATCTCACTCCAGCATCCTTGTAGGTCCCCTTTCAGATACTGGAGGGCTGCTCTGAGGTCTCCAAGCAGCCTTCTCTTCTCCAGACTGAAGAGCCCCAAATTTCTCTGCCTGCCTTCATACGGGAGGTGCTCCAGCCCTGTATCATCCTCTTGACCTTCTCTGGACCTGCTCCAGCAGCTCCATGTTCTTCTGATGTTGAGGACAGCACAACTTCAGCTAGTGCTCCAAGTGGGTTTCTTGCCTTTCTTAGGTTCATTTTCAGCTGCCACTGAGAAACAGATTGTGCCATTATTTATATCACTTTCAGGACAGAAGGTCAAGAAAACTGAGTGGTTGGAATCTTAAGATCATATAATCTCTGTGGGACAAAAGACAAAATCTGGGATTTGTCTTCCTACCACTACAGAGGAAAATAAGGATTTTTTTCATCTATTTGAATAGCTCACTAGTGATGTGCCAATGAGTTTTTGTGCTGCTATGAGAAGTTAATAGACCTTGCCATGTCCAAGGAGATGTGCTCATGTATTCTGCAGTGGGATGTGAAGTAGTGCTGTCATGTTGGGTCTAATGCACAACGCAGAAGGACTGTGAAGAGGTGCAGAAATGGAAATCAGTCTGCTAAGTCAGCGTCCAGGCTGATCTTGGGTTGTGTGGGAGGAGAGACACATCTGGAAACTACCTGTTCTCAAGGCTGGCAGTCTTTATAACTGAGAAACAACAAACATCAGACACATCCTGGTTTTCAGTCTTCGGTTCAGTTTTAACAAATGCAACATAGTGCTGTAGCAGTGATGGGGTTTTGCTATAGGTAAAACTACCAGAGATATGGTCAGATGTGGGGCTGAAGAAGTGTGAACTGCCATCCTGTGCTTCAGCATGGGTGCATTTGTGTGCTTTCATGCTGCCTGGGTGAATTAACACTTTCCAACTGCAACATGGGCACCTCACTTCTTTAGGAATTGTCAAAATGAGTCGATCAGAATTGCAGGGTACCTTGGAGACAAACTAGCCTGAATAACATCTGAATAACCAAAAACATAGGGGTGGTTCTTCAGATTCAAAGCTCCTTGGACGGGATATTTGTGCTAGCATATTTATCTGCAGGGTTCCAAGTTCCCAACCGATTACAGTTAAGATCTGATGCACAAGGAGAGGCAGTTCTTCCAGTATATATGAAAGGACACGGCTGTTATGCCAGTAATGTAGAGCCCCCTTTTTTTTTTTTTTTTTTTTTTAATGCATTTACTACTAATTACAAGCAGGAGACAAACTGGCAGAGGAGAGATTAGAACATGTTGGCAAGGTCTGTTAGTTCATTCCTCATTCTCTGTTGAAACAGTTAAATATGTGCCATTTCATGAGGTCGTGGGTTTTGTATGCTTTTTCCTTTCTTTTTATTTTTTTTTTTCTGTTTAGTTTTGCTTTTCTATTTTTGTTTACCTGGGTCTTTCACTTTTTCTCTTTTTCTTTTTTTCTTTTTATTTTTTCTTTTTCTTTTCCTTTTCCTTTTTTCTTCTTTTCCTCTCCCTTTGGAGGCAGAGCAAAAGGCTAAAATATAATCCATGACCAAGAGAATTCTACCTGCAGCTGTGTGCGCGCCCACCTCAACTCTAACCTGATGCTTTCAGCCCCTTGCTGAAGCAAGCCAAGAAAAAGCAGCTATGCAGAGGTACACTTCGGAGTGAGGGAACATTTCTAGTGAGTGAGACAGAGGTCTGGCTTGAACCCAAGAGGACCTTTGGCTGTGCTTCTGCTCAAGTGGTACCCAGATCATTTAGCTCACTCCCGCAGACAGGCAGTGCTCCTTCAGTGCCAGGTGTTGTCCAGGGAACAGCCTGTCTCCCTGGCTGTAGGACAAGAGCCCTCCAGAGACAATGCAGTTACAGAAATGCTCTGTTCCTTCTCTCTTATTTAATAGCTCAGGAGGACTTCCATTATAATCTGTATTTCCTTCAGAATGGCAGCTAAGACGTATCAAAAGCTAGTCCTGGCTTCTGGAAAGAGGATGAATTGGGATCACTGAGTTACAGGACACACCTTTTCTTCTCAGTTACCATATTAGAAATGTGTCATTATTCTGTTAGCCCTCTTTTGATCCTGTTTTTAAGCTAATCACTTCTTCAAACTGTGGTTGAGTGATGGGATCTGCTAATATCTGCGCCATGTAATCAAGAACATAAACCTTTGTGAAATACAGGTTATATCTGATGCTTATTACAAGCTGACATTTTGTGTCAGGTTGAGCACCAGGCCAGAGTGTTTTTTTCTTAAGAGTTTGTGCTTATGCTATATCCTTAAAGGTAAAAAATAATATTAAAAGCCTAAAACTTGGGAAAAAATTTGCTTATTTTCAATCCATTTCAAGCTATATACAGATCATAGACTACTTTAGATGTGTGAATCCCTGGTCAGTAGGGCAATAGGGAATATTTTTTCATTGCCTTTTGATGTTACTTTCAGCCTGTTTTGAGCATTTTCCTAACATGACCAACAGCACTGGAACCTTCTGACTGCTTTATCCTTCTTCCCTCTATGTGCCAGGAGGACTTTTGGGATTCCAGTCCACAGGGTTCTTTGCCAGGCAATAATCACATTTTTTCTGTCATTCTCGATCAACAGGTTGGTGGAAAACTGACCATGCCCAGGACCTGCACCTCAGGAAGGAATTCTGGGCAGAATTAGTAGCTGCAAGCTGTCCTGCAGTGAAGGTATGGCCAAAAGATCTTCAGAAGCATCAAGTCAAGAGATGGCTAGCTGAACTGTCAAGTAGTGCAAGCCCAAACCAGAGAATGATACAGAGCATTAGTGTTTTGTTGCAATGTTTTGTCAAAAGCAGCATGCTGCTTTTCCCAAAACTTCTCCCACCTCACCATTAGAGGAGCAGTGACAGAGACTGTCTATGTGATGTGAAATTCACAGTAGAGAAACTGTGAAAAAAAGGGAAGAAAAATCCTCTTGACTTAGCCTAATGTCAGACCTCCATGGTTGTCCTGCCTTTTCGACATTATTTCTGCTTGCTGGTATGCAGGAAAACATCTACCTTGGGTCAGTTACTGTGTTACCATACCATGGAGCATGGCCATGGAGATACTGAAAACAGTATCTCTGTTGAGAGATTTGGATAACACATGGAGATAGCTGAAAAGAGATAAGAGCATGGCTGGAGATGCCCAGCTGCAGCAGCCCTCATTTCCCAGACCTGGGCAATGCCCCATGAGTACTGCTGAGCACCAGTGTGATTTCAGCCACAAATATGTGTATATTGGCATCCATCCACCCAGCTGGTGTGAGCCTTACAACCTGAAGAAACAGTGGGTCCAGATGAGAAATGAGGGTTTTGAGTCACTTACTATCCTCCCTCCACATGCTGCAATGTCTGTCACCTGCCTTCTCTGTACTCAGCGGCAATTAATTTCCACTAAATGAAAATTAAACACACATTACAAAAAGTCTCAAGCGTGAAACAAATCTGTGTAGACTTTAATTTGACACATCATGAAGTTTTTCAGGCAAGACCAGGAAGACAACATCTGATTAATCTAATATGCAAATATAAGCCTGTTAGCAATTCATGCTATCAAGTATGAATAAGACAGTGACAGACCTGAGGTCTATTTCTGTGTGATGTGAAGTAATCCATCTCAGTCCTTAAGAGATGTTCAGGGAGGCACTGGCTTTACTCAAGAAAGACTGAGAGAAGTCTGAGAGTGGAATCTCAGGGTTTACAAAGAGAATATTTGACAACAGATCTGCTGGACAGGTCAGAGCATCCCCTTCACTCACTCATGAAGGACCAGTAATGGGGCATGAAAATAAGTGTTTGTACACATAAAAGGGGTCTTCGTTTCCAGTGTGAATGGAGGTGGATGTTCTAAGAGAACCATGGTCCTGGTTAGGAACTGATTAGGAAAATTGAGGAAAAGAAAAGAAATTGAAAAGCTGCTATGGCATTAAAACCTTTTTAATGTTTCATGGCATTTTCCTTTATCAGGTGAAAAATTCCCTGAAGTTTTACCTCTTTTTTTTTTGGCTGATTGATGGATAGTAGTCTTGAAACCCTTTTCTTAAACAGTATTGAATCCTTGCTGCTGTGATCTAGGTCTCTTCATATTCCTCTACTTTCTGCCCCTTGACTGTAGGAGAGGGGGTTGAAATTTCTGCCAGGAGCCATGGGACAATTTGTGCTGCTTTGGGCAGGGGGGTGGGAAATGGGGTCTCCTGGATCAGCGCCATAGATGAAAGAGCTCAATGTGAGGTGGGGGGGCTTGTGAAGGAGCCAAAGTAGGGAAAGGAAGGAATAAAAATACAGCATGACAATCTCAAACATATGCATCACTGAGGAGTCAGCAACGTATAGGGCTTGGATACCCAGCATAGGGACAGAGCAGGTGTGCTTTGCTGCTTTGTGACACAGGCTGTTTTCCCCTATTTGTAACACAAATTCTAGTGTTTGCTCTGAGGAAGATGTTATGGGCTCCCCTAGCCAACACTGTCTTTCTGCCTCCTTTTTTGACTAAGTCTGAAAGGCTAAGGAGTGCATGTGAGGAATGGGGAAATGAATAAATCAGATTTAATTAATATTTTTTTCTAGGGCTCTCTCTCTGTGCAGAAATCCACCTTCCGCAGCAAAGCTTTGGAGCTGGGGTCAGAGATTCTCCTACCTTGTCTGCCCCACACAAGGTATCACTGCAGCCCCAGCTTGCAGGCAGGGCAGGCTGCAGACTGTCAGCCCTGACAGAGTTCATCTTTTCCTTTTTCTTCCTCTGGAGCAGCTCACCTTGTAGCCATGACAACCCTCTGCCAGGCGCAGACAAGCCCGGGAGCTGGTGCTCCTGCATGTGGCTTCCCACTCACAGTGAGTTACAGCATCCCTCTGTGGGCTACAGCATCCATTCATGGGATGCATTGATGCCACAGAATTGGATGCTTGGCGGAAAAGGATCTGGGTCTGCTTGATTGAAGGGTACTGAGCATGAGCCAGCTTGTGCCCACACAGCCAAGAAGGCCACTGGCTTCTTGGCCTGTATTGGTACCAGTGTGGCAGTAGGGCCAGGGCAGTGATGATCCCCCTGTACTTGGAACTGGTGAGGCTGCACCTCGAATCCTGTGTTCAGTTCTGGGCCCCTCACTTCCAGAGAGACATTGAGGCACTGGAGCTGGTCTAGAGAAGGCCAATAGAGCTGGTGAAAGGCCTGGAGCACAAGTGTAATGAGGAATGGCTGAAGGACCTAGGGTGAGGGTTTAGTCTGGAGAACAGAAGGTTCAGGGGGGCCCTTATTGCTCTCTACAACTGAAAGGAGGATGGAGCCAGGCAGTGGCTGTTCTCTTCTCACAAGGAATAAGTGATAGGACAAGAGGAAACTGCCTCAAGCTGCATCAGGGGAGGTTTAGAGTGGAGGTTAACAACTATTACTCGCTGATAGGGTGTTCAGGCATCGAACAGGCTGCCCAGGGCAGTGGTGGAATAACTGTCACTAGAAGCATTCACAAACTCTGTAGATGAGGCACTTAGTGACATGGTTTAATGGGGCCCTTGACAGTGCTGGGGCAATGGTTGGACTTTATGATCCTATGATTAGTGGGACACAGCATCCCCTCATGGGCTGCTCCCACACCTGTACCTGCGGTATGGGGGCAAAGATGTGGAAAAAGAGTCCCCATTAAATCTGATCAGAGGACCAGGTCCGTTCTCTTCAGAAGAGCTGTTAGCACCATTTAGGTTTGCTGCTGTCACAAACAGCCCTGTGCCACACTGTATTCTCCCTTTCTCAGAAAATCTTCTCTTAAGATGTGTATTCTGGAGTGAAAAGGAGATTTGAGTCTGCTCCAGCATCAAGCTTAAAGGTGCAAAAGGGATGGAGTCACACAGCCTGGGATTTTGCTCCTAGGCTTATCACTACTGTTTATTATTACAGGCATTTTTTATGCTCTGCACTAGTCAGGTTGTCCTCTAAGATATCTTCTTATTATGGCAACAATCTTCCTTATTGAAAATTTCTTAAGGAAGATTTCATAATGAAAACCTTCAATTAAGATTTCCAGTAGGTTTCTCTTCTTTATTTATATGAGCAGCACAAACCCTTTCCTTTCCCTGCCTTAAGCTATTATCATCCTGAGAGGAGAGGAAACAGAACATAAGAGAAAAGCAAACTCACATGCTCTCTTGATCCCCACAACTTCTTATTAGGGCTGAGAGTGGAACTGGGGGCAACTTCCTCATGGAGGCCTGCGATGATACATTGAAATAACAGGCACATCCTAACCCAAGCCAGCACAGCAGCAGCTTGGTGTAAGGCATGGCTCTTGACCCTGCCACTCACTTCCGGCAGTTAATCTGCTACCCAAAAACGTTGATACAATCAGGAGCTGCAGCTCCATAAGTCTCCACATTGTTACCTGGGGAGCTGTTCTGGCTTTGCTGGGAGAGGCAATGCTGTGCCTTGCAGACCATTGCTTTCCAAAAGCCAGCAAAAAGACTGTGCAGGAGCCTCAGCTCTGCATTGGTTATCATTTGTACCATATCATGACAGGAAATTAAGTTTAGTTTCTGCTTAGTGTAAAATAACTTTTTTTTTTTCTTTTTAAATCATCAATGAGCTTGATCCTTGTTATATTTTATCAATAATTTCCTTTTTGCTTCTAGACTTTCCGTAGCATTATTTTAGGCTATTGATTGTTAAGAGATGCATCTGCTCACAGCTATGCAATAGCAATGGGGAGGAAAGCATAAGCACATTTCCAGTGAGAATATATTGAGTCCATTTCACAGATCAGTGTTCAAAAATCAGATGAAAGCTAGCATTTCCCTCAGATGCATTTGAGCTCGGTAGGTATGAAGATTATGCCAATCAACAGTGGTGCTTAAAATAAAAATATAATTAACACCTAAAACAAAATCTTGGAAATTGTTGTTTTGTGAATAGTTCAGAATAATTCAAAGGAGATCATTTTTAGGCATTTTCCTTGATGAACAAAAGAGGAAGCAGCTACAATGATGTACAGACACATATATAATCAACACTAGGGGATACCAGTACACGGTTGTACCACTGTTCCTCCAGAGTATTTTTAACTCTATCATCACAGTTCTCCTCATTCTGCTGGTCAGTGCATTGAACCTAATCTGCATCTAATTAGCATGAAAAATTTACATTCAATGATGACACTGATTCTTTCATCCTGGTTATGTTTTGATCGTACAGGACACAACAATGTCATTGCCTATTGAGACACCTGGACTCCATGGAAACACAACAGCTGTACTGGGTCATAGTTACATACTGACAGTTTCAATGTTTGTCCCTTTCTTGCAATCTGTAATATTTAATCCTCAATACATTCTACAGGCTTTTACTGCAGCTCTTCAGATGCTTTGAGGACAATGAAGTGTTGGTTATACATATATAAGGACTTCTGAGCTCTTTGCCAGTGTTTGCATTTTCTGCTGGAGAAAATAACAGCTGAATTAGGGCAAGCCAGAGAGCGATAAGGAAGGTAAGCTTCCAACATGATAACTACTGGTTCAAACTTCTTTCTAGCTCCTCACAAATGCAACCCAGCAGAGTAATACATGGAGCAAGGGTGACACTCTGTGATAATCTAGGAGAAGTACAGGGGCTTTTTTTGTTGTTTGGCTGTCATCTCCTTCTTGGTCAGGATAGTTACAAATCCACATCAGATAAGCTTCCTTCAGTGTGGTTCAGGTCCAGGTGAATGTCCTCCTCCTGGTGTCTGTGACTACCCAGGGTCAGCATGTCAGCAGGAACAAGCGAAGTGTCGCAAGTGAGAAGGCAACATGTTAGATAAAGCGCGGGCTCTGTTCATATTAGTAAGACTGTGTCCTCTCTTAAGGAACAGAAAAAACAATTTTAAAATTTAAGACAAATATTCCCAAGCAAAATCCAATAAAACAAGTTGCTTCATGATGCTGGGTATGGAAGGTGCCTTATTCTCTATAAATTTGTGCCTTCTACTTGATTCTTTCCTACTGACTTGTAATGTGGTTGCAGCAGAAGGACACGCCATGCCAGATATTAAAGGATGTGTATGCCGAAGATAAGATGCATCCGGAGAGGCTTAAGCCTTTTAGATACCAAAATGCCTTTCTGAACATCAAAAAGAAGTTAGGAGAGAAACTGAGCAGAGTCTTCTCTAGTGCTCAGCAAATTGTGAACTCTGAAGGAGGTGTCACTTTCAACTAATACCAATTCTAACAGCAACTGAAATAGCTAGGCATTGCATGGGCAGGCTATACATGGTCTTCTGCCATTGTACTTCTTGTATAACTAGGGAAAAAAAACTCAAAACAGGATTCCACAGAATTCAAACCTTGTTAGGAAATTAGGCTAAAAACACCAGAAAGAATTTGCTTTAGAATAATAATAGCCCATGAAACAAACATCTTGGACTTTCATTCAGATTCAGCTTGTTTCCACTATTGCTTTGTATACTGGCTGTCTTTTACAGGAGGCTTAAACTGGCATTTTCATCATCCAGGAACTACCCATGTCTTTAAAAATAGCAGGTCATAGAGTATGGCTTGTGTGACCAAAGGTGTTTGGGTTACATCTGGAAATGCAGAGGCCTCCTAAGCCTGAAAGTATGCTGTATGCCTCTCCACAAAAGAAGCCATGCTACTTTTCAGCATCCTTGCTGACAAAAAGCCTTGAGCTACTGCTGCTGGATGAGAATGAAGTAGAGCTTCATCTCTCAGAGCACCACAAGACTGATCTCTGTCCTGGAGCTACAGCTGAATGATGTTGCCTGAATCCTATCATTTGCAGAAATGTGAGGTCTTTCTGACAGAAAAGGGGCAGCAGTATATGGGAACTCCTTCCCTTGCATAAACTTAATTTTTGAGAGATTTTTTTCAGATCAGGATGAAAAAATCTGTTTTCAGTTCTCATCATGCCTTCCTTTGAGAAACAGAGGCTTTCCTGAATCAGGTGACATTCATACTGTTTGTATAAATAACCGCTGTGCCTTCATTCTTTGTCAGGTTTGCATTATTAGCCATTGCTGGTTTTATTGTGAAGCTTCATTGATGATTTGCATATTACAGAAGCAACACAACTGGAGAGTTAAGGAATTTCACCACTGGATCTGCAAGTGATTTGCATTTTGTGCCTACTGTGACAGTAGTGCAGAATCAATTTTATCCTGAATTCCTTTTGTCAGGGCTCCCCACTGTTAATGGTACATTTGTCTCTTTCAGCATCAAATATTTTATTGAACAATCGCAGCTGATGTTGTGTTGTATTTCCTGTCCAACTTTTCCACTCTCAATATCTCCCATTATGTACTACAAATCTGAGTGGATGATGATAAACTGTAAAATTTTTTCTTTATCCTGCCCTGGATCTTTGGAAATGTCTGGACTGTTGCTGGAAATACACCTTAAACTAGCCATGTTTTTTATAGAAGATGTAATCCTGAAAGATTGAATCTATTGCCACCCTGCTAACATCTCTCTGGAAAGACAATCACTTCACTAAGTAGGAGCAAGAGTAACCTATTCTACTCACCTTTCTTTTTTAATCAGTGAGTACGTTTGTGGATTGCTAGCAGAATGCTGGCTGCCTCTTTGCAAGCTGCCAGACTGCCACAGTAGTTTCTAACCCAGCCCTTTACCCACACTGCTGTGGCAGAGCTGCTAATTAGAGTGGATGGCTGTCCTGGAGGTTTTAGGATGAACTTCTCTGCTATGTGCAAGTCAAAGGATGTGGCTTTTCACAGAGACTTCAGCAGCTTTGAGTACAGCCATGATGATATGCAAACAGCTTTTCTGTTAGAACGGGCAGTTTCATCTGCTTCCCTCCTCTTTTACTGGCTGCTGAACTTACGAAAATAGATCAGATGGATCAGGAGAATTTCCGCAGCAGGCAGGGATGGTCAATAATTTTGCAGTACCTGTAGTTGAGGTCAGCCTCTAATGACAAGGGTTGTCCTGGTATCAGCAGACAGAGCCACAAAGATTCAGTGGGGATCATTGCACCATGGAATGACCTGGAGAAGCCCAGTGTGCCGTTATGTGGGTTTTGATCCTGCCACCTTTCATGCAGGTGCAAGAATGAGCACCAAGCAGTCCTATTGGCTATAGCTTCATCCAACCCTAATTAGAGATATCATGAAACTCACTTTCTCCATGCTGAGGATGCCTTACCAAGCCCTGTTTTTCTTCTAGGTATGTCTGATTCAAAAAGGGAGTCTTGGTCTGACTGAAGTTAATGAGGCAGGATTTTAACATCATCTTTCTGGAGACTGGGAGACTTTTCAGCACTGCCTGTTGTCTTTGCTGCTCTTCTCCTAATACACCTTTTAACTCAGTTTCATTTAAAGTTTGTTCCTTCCAATTTATGCAGAAAATGTTTCTGCCAGTAACCCTATCTCATAATCCCTTCCATGCCTGCTAGAGTTATGTTGCCTCAAATCTCCCCTGATCTTTTCAAAGCAGCAGTGTTCTCCAGCCCTATTCTCTGTTCTGTCAAGCTGCAAACATCTCAAAAACATCCAAGTCCTTTTCTATGCTTTCCAGACACACTTCATACAGAGCTATACAATCTTACAAAGTACAGCCAAATTGCACTTGTGCCATGAGAAGGATGCTCAGTGTTTACGGCTGGGCTGTAAACCTCAAATAAAACTTGTTCTGTAAAATCCATAATGCACATCCCATTGACTTTAGGGGGACCAGGAGGACCCAACAGGAATCACTGCTGCATTTCTGCTGATGTTTTCTCAACATTGCTTCTGGGGAATGATACTGAAAGACAGCTTCTAGTATTTCATAAAAATGTTTATAGAAAACCAGGTTGGGAAAGTTCCTCTTCCACATGAGGAGGTTTAAATTTTGTACACTTTCTCTGTGAAGATAGTGCTGCAGCATTTTGGAGAGCCTGGCCATAAGGGATCAAGCTGGTTTAGTGTCATTTCTCTGGTTTCTGCCTCAGCAGCACAGACAAGCTGTCAGAGTCACCTTTCTTCCTCAGACCTTCTCAGGAGCTGTATGATAGCTGCCCACTGCTGAGCCAACCCCTCCATCCATCCCACAAATCCAGCTGCATTCTGCACTGAGGAACATTGCTGTGTTCCTGACTGCAGTGAAAGGATTCCTGCCTCATTGAAATAATGGGTTAATTATCACTCCTGTGTTTAAAATTGCTCCATTTCCGAGTCCATCAAAGCCTGGAAAGCTTTGTCACATGCTTTATGGGGATTAGGAAGAAGCATAATTTATATCAGATAAGGACAAACGAGACAGGAAAGGGAAGAAATTATTCTGGAATAGAAGCAATTAGTATGACCAATAAGATGTCAGGCTTTATTTTTTAAATTCTATTTTAACAATTTGTATGTGTATTTTTGGAGATGATTTTCTGCCCTAGCCCCCGGCAGCACCATAGCAGGACTCAGCTCCATAGCAGCATGCACTGTGCTTATTGCACAAAGGCTGAGGTAACCTGGAAGAGGTATAATTGCTATTACCCTCTTGAAGGGTAGGTGAATACTTCTGGAAAACATCTGGAAGATGGTGGATGGATCTGTGGCTTTGTTCTGCAGCAGGTTTGGCAGAAGAAGTGAGGAAGAGGAGCTCTGATTGAAGGGACTCTGTAGGTGGTGAGGAGAGCAAATCTCCGTTATTTTTTTCCCCAAGAAGTAAGTGGAAATAAATAATTCATCAAATGAAAAATTACAGAGAGCTGAATTTTTCACCATTCCTTGCAGAGCAGGCTTTTAAAACACATAGTACTTTCTGCTTGGACCAGATGAAAACTTGCTAAATAAGCGTAAAAGCATATTTGGAGTCCAAGCAAATGTATTTCTGGTCCAAACAGGGCTTCTTCACAGGAAAATAACTGCAAGTATATTCAATAACATGTTAAGCTATAGAAGAGATCTCATGGAGTTTTTGCATAAATGAGAACTGGTTAATTTGATCTCAGCATATGCATGGATCTGACCTTGGGCACAGCTGCAAGTGCAGTGCCTGTGGGCAACCCAAGATCCTTCATGCCTCTGCTGGCAGTGCAGGCTCTGCAAGACAGGGAACAAGCAGAAGGAATTTGGATAGAAGATGTGAGTAGCAGAGAGCTCATCTGAGAGCCCAATATTTACAAACACAGATAATGACTCGTTATTCAGGAGCACCTCTATCTGTGTGAACATTCATGGTGCGTACACTGGCTGCTCACTCTAAATGCCAGCAGTGGTGCACAGAATGCTTGGTGTACAGGCAGCACAGCTCCGCCAGGGTTTGTGAGAGCCACCCATGAAGACAAGGGAGGGTGCTTGGCACCGGTTGCCTTTGGGGATCACTTGCACCAAAGCCCAAGTCAGCCCCTTGCACTGATGAGTGAGGGCTTGGGCTGCCAGGTTGTCTGGTTTTAAGCTGAAACACAAAAATATGAATTTGTCTTTTCTAGTCTATCTAAGGCTTTAAACAGAAAAGAAGAACTTTGCAAAAGTACCCTGGCACCATTTATATAAAGAAAAATTACAGCAACACCTGGGGTCACATAGAAATTACCCATGTTCCCAGGTATCATCCTGTTTCAGCAACTTATTATCACTTCCGCTATTTTTTTTTTTACACTGAGGCTATATACTATACAAGCTATCCAGGAAGTTTGTCATGAGAGCAGATGTCCCACTGGTAAAAAGATGAGTGTATCTAAATGCTTTCCAGGGGCTTTCCTCTTTATTGAGTGCATTTACACATGGCCTTACAAACCCATTTGTGCAGTCACAGCTGCAGCTGTACTCATCGTAATTATACACAGATCAGTTACAGCATGAAGAAGCTCTTGGGAAACCTCTTGGTCTTGTGCAGAGTTTGGGACTACCCAGGCTTTATGGCTCCCTCTTTTCCTGGCTTTGTCATGGCTGCTGAAGTTGGTACCCTGCACTAGTCATCATCTGCAATGCCGGGTAATGCAAGGTGAGACCAGAGGCAGATAGTAGCTGTGGAGATGGGATAATAAGGGTATTAATCAGAACAAGGGATGCGGAAGTACATCCACCATTCAGCCCCTTTGACATGGGGTTGGTGATACAGGGGTGATCTCAGATAAAACCAACTTTCATTATCTTGAAAACTCTGAACTGCCCATCTGAAGCATAATTCCTTCTTTGCAGAGATAATGTCAATGACTGGAATAATGATCGTCCTGATTCAGCTGGAAAAGTAAACACTTCATTTTCATGGCTACAGCCCTGTTTGCTGAGCAGTAGCACCTGTGACACACTGGAAGATGAGCTCACACCTATGAAATATTTCTGTCCCCACTTCTATAGTCCTTTGCAAGGGAAGCTTTCACCTCTTTTCTCACTATAAATCCCTTGTAGGAGAGAGATCATCTGCAGTTCTGACTCAGACCATTAAGAGCATATTGAGAAAGAACTTAGGTTTCCCAGAAGGCTAATTTACGTCAGCAAGCAAAAAGATAATCACAGTCATAAATCTTTGTCCATGTCAGTATCTTCTGATTGCTTTAAAAATATCAGACGATACTTTCTATACCTTAACTAAACACAGTAATTTGACTTGTTTTTCCTAACATCTACAGTGCATGGTGGTTATGGTGTTTTATAACAGTCTCATTTCCAGCATGCTGGAATTAAACATGGTCTGTAAATTATGCATGACTTTTTAACATTCATGAATCCCATCATTTTACTTTATTGATCAGTTCTTTCCCATAATTGGCAACAACGCATGAGGAAATGAATGTTCTACATCAGGCAAATGGGAATTTTATTGATGTAATACTGGGGAAGCAATAGACATGCTTAGCAAGATAAAATGTTACTATCCTTTACATTTGTTTGTATGGTATTGGTGTCCTTCTGTGTATTGGTGTCTGCATTTTACATGGGGTCTTCATGGGAGTTAAAAAAACTGCTCTATTTAATATTTATAGGGAAGCAAGGGTATCCACCTAGCCCTCTCTGCCATTAATATTAATGAAGGTAACCATATATATTCCTTTCCTTCTATTAATATTAATGACAATGAATGCATATGTCAGGGTAGGCATTCTGAAATCTTTCATTATACCTTTTTTACTAGGGTTGGTATCAACTTTTCCTGCTCCCATTCCCCTGCTCTTCACTCTACACACATATCTAGTAGGCATGCATGGCCAACTGCTACACAAGGCTCTTCTGATGAGCCCCCATGCTCGAGGCATGGCAATCATGAATAATCTGGTTAATAAAGGCTGAAATAGAGCATCTGCCCTCATGTCAGTCGAAAAGCGAAAGATACAAGACACGTCAACAGCAACAAAAGTTGGTTGCTGAATGGGAGCCCCAGACACACTTCTGACATCCTTACATTCAGATCATGGGAGAAGAGAAATTAATACCTTCTTACCAAGGGCAAACTAAGCCCTTAATAAGATAAAATCAATTTCACATAAAATGGATCCTGGCTGGACAGCGAGGGCAGCCAGCCTTTCTGGTGGGCCACATAGCAGACACTTTAACATGGTCCCACAAGGATCCCAAAGAACACTCACAGTAACAAAAGATCTTACCACGCTGACTGTGACCTCTGCTGCCTCTGTTCGTGTGTCTGTGGAGATACAGACTCATAGTTTGAGCTCAGTTAAAAGAAATGTAATTCTTTAAGTGCACCTCCTAAGTCATGTGAGGTGTGATCTGCATTCATTGCATTCTGCTTTGGGGAAATGCCTGATTCATTATATACTTTGGTAGAAGTGATTACTGTGAGAGAGTTGACTCTGTGTCAGCCACTGGGTGTACGTAATGAGATCAATTCACTCATTTCATTTCCTGCTCATCAAAAAACTTCATGCTTGTTAAGTGTTACTGAATTTGTGCCCATTAAGAAAATGAAGAGATTTAGATTTATTCTAATAAAATCCTGTAGCAAGATGAAAATAACCTGCAGAGAAAAATTAGTACTGCGCTAAAGCATGATATTAATTTTAAATGCATGTATAACAAAAATTCTCCTTGTTAAAGGATAATGTGCCTTTTAATCTTCAATTTTCTCCAGGATGCACAGTAGAAGAAATAGAATGACCTCTGAGCTTTTTTTTTTTTTCTTTTTTTTTTTTTTTTTTTTTGGGTGGGGGGACAACAGCTTTGAAATAGTTGAAAAAAACTTAATTGCACTCTTAGAATGTCTTTAATGCTCTCAGACCTCATAAGAAGTACAAGTCTTAATAGTTTGTATTAAAATAATAAAAAAGTTACTAGAAAAAAAGACCATTCCTTACAAATAATCCAAAAAGGAAAGTACAGGTTCCATCTGTTAGCCACAATGGCAGAGAATGCTGCTGCTTTATATCAGACAGATGAAGCATTTCTCGAAAGATTCTGGAAATCCACAATACAGCATTTTATAATCCTAGCAATAATGTAAAATGGCAAAGAAGGGAGTAGTCTCCAGTAGGTGCAAAACTGCTTTGTACTCTAAGACGTCTTTAACAAATAAAGAGTATAATCCAGAAACATAGAAAGGCTACAAAGAAAATAAAGTAAATGTCCACTGTTGAAGTCTGAAGATTGGCAGCAGTTATTCATTGTCTCATTTGGAACCCCATTACCAAGCTACACATGCATACATTCCAGGGCATGAGATCTGCATCAGCAGCCTTGCTGTGAAAGCAACAAATCAAATACAACTTTGGCTCATGAGAAAAGGATTCTTTATTACACGACATGTGAGAAAATGTATGTCTTTTTCTTTGTATTTTTGGGTAGCTAGGTAAGGCAATGACCATCTAACTGGATTACCAACTATCCTCTAGGATATGGGGAAAAAACAATTTGTTCATCTTTCAATAGGATTACATGACACTACACAGCACAGCATCAGAGTGCCCTCACCATACTGTATGCTTTTTCCAATACACTTGAACTTTATAATAACTTTGTGACTATGCAGAGCTCTTCAGAAATATCTAATTCAAATTACTCCACAGACAAAAGCACCAGGGGGGAGTCAGAAAGTGACTCACTGTTTCTTATTCAGAGATGAGTGACTAGGCAACTCTGGTGTTGCAGAGGGAGAAGGTTATTTGTGCTGATTAAATCATCTGAGAATGGATCCCATGAGAGCCTGTGAGTCGCATCCTGGCTCAAGCATGTGGGTAGCAGTGCTTCCACACTGTGCACCGAGCATCTGGCACCTTCCTGCTACAGCTTTGCAGCAAAATGCACAATTTTCTTCATTGCAATGCTTTACACACAAAGCTTTGTGATTTTTAAAACTTTTTCTCCGCAGCAGCAACTTAACCCCTCTGCTATGACATAGAAAAAGATTGAGAAGATGTGTGACTTCTTTCTGGTGTATCATTTTCTTTGGATAAATGTATATAGGCCAGAGCACCATTGATTTGAGATGTCTTTACAGTTAACAGCTGACTCTGCCTTCAATGCTCATGTGCTAGGCTGCCAACCTTCTATGCACTTGGTTTCACAAGTGCAACCCATGCAAGGACAGTGTTCATGTCCATTTAAGAAACAGAAAAACATTTGATTCTAAAAACCATGTGGGATAGAAAAAAGTAATTCTTGTACCATCATCTAGAGAGTATTTGTGAGAAATCAAGCACAACTTGTATACTCTAAACTAGCACAAATCACTTCAGCAGTAAAATAATGGTAAAAGAGAGTAGGAATAATTTATTTGAGCTTTTGAGAGCTTTAACCATGATACCATGGATGGAAATAAGACATAGAATGTGATCACACATTAAAATAATTGATTGTTCACTAAACATTTTGTGCAGCCCATTCCTATCTTCTTCTGATATAATTTCATTCACTTCTCTTTATGTCCACATTTTTCTGGAATTTTTTTTCATTGATTTGGTGGCCTATAGTAAATTGTCATATTTGGTTAATTACAGGAAGGTTTTAAAATAATACCAAACATTAGCTTTACCTTTTGAGCTTTGCCATTAAATGAGAGAGGGTACACTAACAGCTGTGGAGGGAGGAAAAACTTGGTAAAAAGGCATTTACCTGAAATGGCACTTTGAGATCTGGTTACCCACAAGCTGCTTCACAGCCCAGAGGTAGCCTGCTCACCCAGACACTCACTGGCTTGTGTTTATGGATCTAAGTAGCCTGGACTTTACCTGTTCTTTCCTTGGCTTTCCATGTTTGCATGCTCACATGGGGGTAAAGGAGGGACCTGAGCTGCAGTGACAGTTGCACAAAGATGGACACATCTCATGGTCACCCGGATTGTTCCAGGGTTCCTGCTTTGGGACACAGTGCTTTATATTCTTTTGGACATGGCACTGCAGTGCTCCCTGTAAGAGGTCACCAAAGCCTGCATGGGGGCTGCCATGCCATGCTATCCAATGCAATGCCATCCTCATGCAATGGGTGAGAAGGTTACAGCCCGTGTTTGCTTCAGACAAATACGGAGATGGCTAAGCTGTCCATGAAACCGCTTGGGAAATGCTGCACTTAACTATTCATGTCAAACTAAGGAAATACCCTTGAATTTTTACTTAAAAATATGGGTCTGCAAATGGCAGCAGGTCAAGGAGTGCTGCAGGATAACAGCCACCACTACAGGGATAGTGAGCTATTCCCGCTCAGTGCTCTGTCTTGTGAATTGTTCATTCAACATTCTCAAAAATTACTCTAAGATCATTTTAGCAATCTTCTTCCACAGTTCAAGAAAGTTTCCACTCTGCAACACAAATAAGATTTCATTGAACAAATGGAGATGCCAATGACAGCTGAAAAATGACTGATCATTGTTATGTCAGTCTCCTTGACTTACCCTCATTACATGACACTTTTCCTACATATGAAGATTTTCTCTACTTTGCATACTCTCGCATCAAATTCTGCCTTCAAGCAGAAGTTTGAGCTGCAGCCAGAACTAAATTACGCTATGGCCAGGTGTACCTTGCTGGAGCAACCACATATTTCTGTTTTCAGATGGGCTACATTTTGAGTTGCAGCACTACCCTGGAAGTTATGGCTGTTGGGTGACAGTTATTGTTATGAATTGCTTTTGCAGGTCTTTCAAGCCTTCAGGATACTATCAATCTCAAAGAAAGCACTGAAGGGTAAAAACAGAATCAGTTCACATTTTAATTTTAAATTGAAAATACCTTCATTGTGTGGAACTGCATACCAAGTAAGTCTCCACAATTTCATGTAAAATACCCTCTTGCTTCCATTTCTTGTTGGTCCTACCATCACTAGTCCTACACTAGGAGCTGGCTGCTGTCCATGCCAAAGAGTTGACCTGTCTCCTGGGGTTCTGAAGTGTGCTGCTTGATGTAATGCTGAACTTGAACACAGAGATGCTCTTGGCTTTACAGGGACAGAGCAGGCATCTGCTTGCCTGAGCGAAGGGTCTCCCTGCCTACTGGTATCCAGTATCAGGTTGCTCTGCTGCTGGATCCCTCATCCCCACTGATGAAACCCTGGGTGCACCCTGGCAGCCCCGGCAGGCTTGCCAGGCACTTCTGGTGATGCTGTCTCTGAGGCTCCTCCTTGGCACCTCCCACCTGTGAACACTCCAGTGCTTCATGGAGGAAGCCTCTTACTCTTGGTGTGAAGTGTTCCTGTTAAGCTGGACCCACTCACAGGCCCTTTCACTTTTCTTCATAGCCTCACTGGGCCACTATGAAGGCATCAGCCAACCAGGAAAAAAGTGAATACCTTCAGAAAAAGCCTCTTCCATATCCCCTCCAAAACACATCAAAAAGCGAGATGCTATGGTTTCTGCCTATAACTAGTAATACTATATGAGCCTGCCACTGACACTTGCAGCTAGCAGGTCTTCTCGCTACCATAACAACTGAGATGGTGCATAAAGAGAAAGGCATACCCTTCATGAGCAAATTAATCTTTCATTTGTTTCATATCTGCTAAAATCTTTATTCGGGATTGAGTGCTGCTATTGATGCTGAAATTCAGTCAAGATTCGCTATATACTGTTATGCAACCTTGCTACATACAGCCTAAATGTAACCTTGACGAATTGCCCACAAAAATCAAAAGAATCTATTCTGGATTCTTTGAAAATGTAAACATTTCCTTTTCTTGTAATACTTCAGGAAATGGAGCAGCAATAAAAGCACAATTGCCTGGGCTGTTTTACCAGCTAGAACAGCAGCAACTTTGAGAGCAGATCAGTGTGAGCCTTCCAAGAGGATGTGCCACTGCAAGGGATAATTGCTGAGATCAGGATCATGTCGGCAGGAAATTTGTGTCTGATTTTAAATCTCCTGTTTGTCTCAGGAAAGTGCAAACCCTGAGAAGGGGGCAGGGTTTGACCATTATCTTGTGTTGCTTGAAGCTGGCAAGGCAAAGCATTCCCAAAGCAGCCCAGTGACATACCTCACTGCTCAGGTGCCTGTGGCTTTGCTGCTGTCCAAGGAATGGAAATTACTTCTTCTGTCCCTTGGTAAAGAGCACTGTTTGTCTCTGTCTCTCACACACTCAGATTTCCAAAGCTGTAAAGATCTGAAGCAAGAAACTATCATTCGAAGACACTGCTGTTTTATTCACCAAGTCATGCCAAAGGTGGGGGTGGGGGTAAAGGCATATAAATAGCTGCAGGCAGAGGAGAAGGCTGTTGTGCTCAACGCTAGTTTTATGATGCTGAGGTGAAACTGTTATGAGTCACTGCTATAACTTACATGAGCATGACACAGACTTCTGACATTCAATATTTTCTTTTTCACTTACCAAAAGTTATAATTACCCCTTGAAAGCTTGGATATGTCTTTTTCCCCCACCACTTAGTTCCTTTATGTTTGGCATTTTGACATTTTTCCAATGCACGTAGTCTAACTGGGCACTTTTCTGGCTCTTGTTGCTCTCATATCTGAGTGCTTGCACGATTTATAGATGGTGTTCAGCACGTGTCTCATACTGTCCTTGTTAACTAGAGACCCAGGGAGTCAACACACCAGGTCACAGTTAAACAGGCACTGTATGGCAAAACCCACAGGAGGATCAGAGCAGGTATATATTGTATTTTGGCTGTGGGATCAAGTCTGTGCTTAAGCTCAATTTTCTTTTTAACCCAGATTGCTTGGAAAGAACCATGGTATTTAAGAGAACTCAAAAGCAGGGTGGAGGAGAAAAGCTGGGCTTATTTCAACCATAAGCAGACCAAACCCTGTTCCTGTGGCTTGCTAACTTTCCTAAACAGTGTGCTGTGTCTTAAAAGTGGCACTACCTATTTTTATTATAATGGTCAGTTCAAGCTATAGTGCAAGCAAGGAAAAACATTTATTATTCTTCCTTTTTCTTTTTTTTTTTTTTTTTAACTTAATCCTTCTTCATATACAAATCCTTACAAAAAACCCCAAAACCCAAAACCAAAAAAAAGCCCCCAAAGCCCAAAAAAGCCCCCAAATACAAACAACAACAACAAAACCAACCAAACAAACAAAAAACCCCACACACACAACAAAAAGACCACAACAAAAAAAAAACAAACTACACCTTCTATCAGTGTACATGCATAACTGTGTATGCACACACACACAAACACGCATATTTTCACAGTGGTACATAGCATCATCCATTACAGACGTATGGTGGCCAACATTTGGCAGATGTGTCCCAGCAGTACAAAAAACTCTGGATGTGTTTCAGTAGAGCACCGTGCCATCGCAGGAATCGACCTGGGGAGGGTTTGACAGGGTTGGGGCTCTGAGCTGGGTTCTCATGTCCTTTGAGAATCCTATAGAAAATGCATGTCCCCCATCTGTAAGTGTATTTACTAAAGAGGCTTTTACTTACAGATGAAGATTTGAGCTCTCTGAGCTCAGAATTGCCTTCCCACTACCTGCTCTGGGGACAGGAGTGAGTTCTGACCCAGCCAGAGCACCCAGCTCCTCCTTTCTTTCACAAGGGAATAGTAGAAAGAGGCAACTGCCCAGAGAAGCTGTGTCTGCCCCATTCCTGACAGAGTTCAAGGCCAGGTTGGATGGAACTTGGAGCAACCTGCTCTAGTGGAACGTGTTCCGGTCAATGATAGGGGTTTGGAGCTAGTTTTAAGGATATGTTTTAAGGTCTTTTCCAACCAAAACCAGTCTGTGATTGTATGAACTGAAAAGGATAGTAGGTTTCTACTGCATGTGGAAGTACAGAATATTTCACTTACCTTGTAAGTCCTGAAGATGAAGCTTTCCAGCAAGAAAACACCACTTGTCATGAGGCAGTGTATGACTACCAAAAAGTCACATGTTGGTAGCCCATGCCTGCACCGTGTATTGCTTTGCAACAATTGCTTGGCTCTCATTTTTTAAATCATTTTAGGAAGGGTCATCACTCCTCAGAGAATCATATACACCAACTAATGAAGCTTCATTTCTTTCTTCTTGTGAGCCAGAATTCTCCCTGTGCTCAGGCATGGAAGGGGAAGACAGGGAAAGACAGGAGAACCACTCCTTTTCAGCTGCTGGTGTGTGTCATCTTTCCCCACCGCCATCATTCAGCAGCATCATGGGATCTCCAAAGATTCCTGGGTTTGATTTTCATGTGGGAATGGGCGAGGAGGAGGAATGGGAAGTGCAGTTTGGTCTAGTGAGAAGCTGGGGAGTGCTGTGCTGTGTGTTATAGCAGCTCTGCAAAGACGCCAAGTAGGCTGTACAGCATCAGCTGATGCCTTTGCAGTCCAGGCAAAGACGATACTCACAAATGATGAAGAAGCAGATTTCAGATGTGTCCTGGTGGACAGAATCTGCAAGATGGACAGCTTAGGGGGTGGGCTCTGGCAAATCAATGCAATTTTCTCTGCCTCTTTATCCATGAATGATGGACAAAAGGATACATTTCTTTTGTATAATGCCTTGTAATTTCCATTACTAGTAATACCTATTACTACAAAATCCTCTGTGAGAGGCATAGTGTATTGTTATCTATGCCCCTTTATCTATCTAGGAGTTTGGTAATCATTTTTCATTCCAAATGACGTGGCCCATTTTAAAGGACATTTAAAACCTTCTTTTTCTCATTTTCCATAAAATTGTCCTTGTAAATGCATGTTTCCTTACAACAGGGTATTAGAGTGCTGTGTGCATCAAGGATATGATTGACAGGATATTTTTAGCATAGTGAAAAAAGAAAATCTTGAGAAAGGTCAGTTCTTTCACTGTGCTAATTAAATTGTTGTGAAAGGGGATTATATCACGATGGTGGCCAGTAAACCTGCCAGAACATCACACAGCAGCAGGTAGCCTTTGTGAGAGGGCTGGCGTGAGCACAGCTGGCAGAGATAGACAAGCTGACAGATTGCCCTGAGTCATTCAGCAGAAGATTTCTTTCTTTGATGTTTTCATTTCATGAAGCAGGGCAAGCAGATAGATCTCTTCAAAAGAGATCATTTTTATCCTCTTTTTGTTGCATTTCCTATTAACTAAGTGCAGTTTTGTATACATGCTCTGTAGCAGCAGAAGTGCCAAATGAAGGGATTCGTGCAGGGTGATGCCTGTTCATCACAGCCATCAGTGAGTCTGCGCTTTCACACAGCATGCCGCTAACACAGCTTTTGAAAGAAACTGAGGTTCCCTGAATAAATGGCAGGAGGATAATTTCCCCCTCCAGCATGATGGTGTTCCACAGCCTCCGTGTGGTTCACAAGAGCTGACCAAATCCACGTGTTTTCATGTCACTGCTTTGTCAAGTTTACTTGTTGGTAGCACAACCAACTTTCAAGCTGCTAACGACTTGACTTGTTACTGAATCATAGAATCTTAGACTGGCTTTTTCTGGGGGGGGCGGGAGGAGGGATGCCACAGCTTCTCTGGGCAACCTGTGCCAGGGCCTCACCACCCTCACAGGGAAGAACTTCTGCCTAAGATCTCATCTCAGTCTTCCTTCTGTCAGATTAAAGCCATTCCCCCTTGTCCTGTCCCTACAGGCCCTTGTCCAAAGTCCCTCTCCAGGTTTCTTGTAGCCCCTCCAGACACTGGGAGCTGCTCTAAGATCTCTTGGAACCTTCTCTTCTCCAGGCTGAACCAGCCCATCTCTCTCAGCCTGTCTCCAGAGCAGAGCTGCTCCAGCCCTCGCAGCACCTCTGTGGGCTCCTCTGGACTCACTCCAACAGCTCTATGTCCCTCTTATGTTGTTGCCCCAGAGCTGGTCACAGGACTGCAGGGAGAGAATCCCCTTCCTTGACCTGCTGCTCATGCTCTGGGGATGCAGCCCAGCACACGGGGGGTTCTGGGCTCAAGCACACACTGAAGCTGGGTCATGCCACTCATGGTCTGACTGGCCTGAACTAGTTTTTGTGCCAGGCTTGGCCCCCATCCCTGCAACCCTCTGCCCCCCTATCACAAGTACTATCTCTTTCCCAAACTGTCTGCAACTCTGGCCAGCCACCTTTCCTCCCCTGCACCCACCAGTGACTACTCCAGCACTGGTCCTGTGTTCTTGCACCAGCATAGCTCTCTTCAGGGTTTCTGTCTGGGGACTGAGCAGAGGGCAGTTTTTTTGAACATGGTCACAGATCTCCTGCAGAGTCCTGAGGTATTTAAAAAAGACCTTTCTGGCTAAAGACAATCTTGACTGGTGACCAATTAATGGGATGAGGACTGTTCACCCACCCAGCCAGGTGACTGTTTCCAACAAGTGTGAACACATCTTCACACTTCCATCAGCAGACAACTGCTTGGGATGTGTCTGTTCAGTGGGGGTATCCATCCTCTGGACTGGAACTGTCACCATCCTTCAAGACACAGATTTTAATAAATATGTGCACAAAGCATTTAAACTCTAAACTGAATTACTGCTTTAAATGCAGCAATTAAGAAGATGAAGGGGGGGAAAAGCTAGCCCGCATATACTACGTTAAGTGTCATATGCTTCCCAAGAGTTCCCAGGGTGGGTGTGATAAATTCATGAGCAAATGGATCTGTAGAAAAAGGTCAGCAGAGCCAAGCCTAGGTCCTACAGTCATGAACCCAGCAAAGGGAGGTTATGGCTCAGTATTCCAAAGGGATCAACAGGGCATTCATTTGGGTCAGATTTAGGATCATAAATTACTTATGAAATCCTTTAACACACTATATTTAAATTCAAATTAATTGCCCCAATCTGCTGTTGGTTTTCAGAGCTGCTCACAGTGTGTCTTCACCCTCCTAGACACAGACATGAGGTAGGCTTCTGAAGGAAATGCCTCTGGGTGAGCTTCGCCCAGCAAACCAGGGAGCATTGTTCCCAGTGTCACCCTGGTGGCCTCTGCCTCTTCTAGACATCCTCTCATAGACATTCTGGGTTGGATATGCAGGAGAATCACAGCCCAGTATTTCTGACAATGTTTCTTACAGCAGTGATAATTACATGGTAAAATGCAAACTAACAAGCTGCATCTACTCAGTATTAAGGATTAATGATCTGAGCTTTAGTCCTTGCTTCCCTGCAGGGCAGAAAATTTCTCCAAGATCATGCTTCAGTAAATGCAGAAAGTGTAGTACACAGCCTATGCTGAGTGTATGTACAGAAATAAGGCTCTTAGTCTTCTTCCCAATTATATGAGACCAGACTGAATGCTCTGTAGCTTCTCTTGCCTGAGGGCAAAACAAGATGCAGAACTGCCGTCACCTGTGATCAAAACCCTGCTTTGCTCTCTCCAAGGGTCTTTATCCCCATTTCCATGCCACCTTCACCAGCTCTTTCTCACCATTCTTAATACGTTTTTCATGTGGGTGAGGAAGTGCTTCCTGGATGCTGTGGGCCACAGCACACAAAGGACTTTCAGCCCAGCACTTTCCTTTTGAGTTCCCTCAACATTGCCAGTTTTTACTGCAAAGATGTACTGCTTCACACACCTTTGGTCCTGACCAGCCTGGACCTTCTCTGTGAACCATAGCACACTTGGATACCCTGTATGAATGCTCTTTTGTTCTTTTTAGCATTCACCTCCCAGGTGCCCTCTGATGGTGGGCTCTTGTCTGGCTCCCTGGTGCTGGCTGGGTGGGTAGCAGAAGGCAATAAACTCAAATGGTGAGAGACATAGCCAAGCTCCTTCAGTCCCACTTGGTTTATCTTCATGACTGTGTTTTGAGCCTTCTCCAAAGCCACATGCAGGTGCAGTGGTACAGAAGGGAAAACAGGGGTTACTATGAAAACAGAGCTATCCATCCCTGCGAAGTTTCTGATAATCCTGTATCTCCCACATCACACCTCTGTGGGAAGTGTGCACGTAGAGGCTGGCTTATGTCATCATCACCATGAACCACAGCAGAAAGTGATTCAGTTCCCCATCCAGTTTGATTTCAGTTTAAAAAGACTTGCCACTTCAAAGCAAGCCTCAGTCTCTGTTTGAGGTCACTTGTGTCAGATACTTAGCCAAGACAGCAAATCTGCAGGTGCTCTTGCAAGCATGCAAGCTTTAAAAACACTTCAAAGCAGAGTACAGGCTCTAACCATAAACGCAACTGAAACTTTCAGGGAGGGTTTTGCTGTTTTTTGTTTTTTTTTTTGTGTGTGTGTGTAAGCTACTTGAAAATTATGCTCTTTCTTACCTTCCTTTAGTAGCTACTGCATGGAGGCGGATGTGAGGGCTTCAATGGGGTGATTGTACAGACATCCAACTGGTCCAGTTTACCTGTATACTAACCCTGTGGGAAATGATACACTCAGAGCTCTCCAACAGATCCAAGTTTAACATGTGGAGCAGGAAAAAAAAGATGGGAGAACAGAAAAAGTGGTATTTCTGAATGCAGAGAGCTGGGTTGTCTAAGTCATACACACAGGACACACCAGACCTGCCTTGGACTCCAGTTTATCGCGTCATATCGAGCACATAGAGGAGAAGGGCATCCTGCCTTTGCTGGAGCATAAACCCTCTTTTCAGGCTTGCTCACCAGCTAGTATATCTGTATTCTGGAAATACGCTGAAGGTTTCTTATTATGTCTTTTCTGTGGCTGATTGTGTGAGTAGATCTTGTAGTCAGGCGATGCGTGAATAGTTTGGCATATATAATTTACTCAATGTATTCAGATGTGGCATCCTGAATACTAAGCACCATGCTCTCATCAAAGAAAAGGGCCAATTTTAAATGTCGGGTTTTAATTTTTCTTGGCAGTTGGAGTTATATGTAAATCTTGCACTTGTGTGTATGTTTCAAATAAATTGCTCTGGTTTTGTGGTTGGTTTGTGTTTTGGGTTTTTTTTTTTTTTATATAATCTACACTGACTTGCAATAAGACAACTTGCTTGGCAAGTTAGACTCCATGGGGAAATATGGGAAGAGAAGAAAAGAAAAGGCAGCTCTGAACTAAAATGGGTGTATAAACCTAAGGCTCGAAGAAGTGTGCTCTGTCCCACCAGCCTGTGGAGCTAGAACATTCAAGCTTTTTTCAGTTCCTGAAGATGGTGTGATTCTCTATCACTCATATCCACTTCTGTTAACCATTACCAGTGGCATTTCCGTTAACATAAGAGTGCTCAGTGCCCCTTTCATTTGCACCACTGTAAATCAGAAGCAAATATACAGAATTAATGGAGAGTAGAAGAGAGTACAAGAACCAACCTAAGACACTGCTTGTGAGAACTTTGATCTTTATGTTAGCTTACTCTCTCTCCAGTTTTATTCTGGGATCACTCCCTTTGGATTTACACCATGGCTCAGCCTCCTCTGAGGTTGGAGCCTGATGCCCTTGCTTAGGGAAGCCTCTCGCTGTGTGTACCAGCATCTCTGCCAGGTGAAGCCTATGGGTGATAATTCTGCCCCCATTCCCAGGAAACAGCTAGGAGTGTGCTGGCATTCACACTGGGAAATGAAGGGTGTTTAGAAGGGAGGCAGAAAGCTTCCCTTCTTTTCTTTTTATTTTTTTCCTTTTTTTTTTTTTTTTTTTTTTTGTAATTAGAAAGCCAGAGAGCACTGTAACACTGAGCAGCTATTGTGCCATAGCCTGTCAGCTGTAGTGCTGGCAGGCGGGTGTCTGCTGGTGGTGTCTTGTGTTTGCTGATAGGAACCTTGCACAAAGAGTATCTTCTGCCTTCATCAGACCCTCTGAACTAGCCTGCCAGCTCAGGAGACAGGGAACAAGGCTTAAGGCATGGTGATTGCAAGCCCTCAGCTCCTGCCAGGGAGCAAGGAAGACAGGAATCAAACCCCAGGGCTGATTTCTAATTGGTAAGACAATCAGCCAGTTGAAACCAGATAGCTGCAATTAGGATGAGAGGCACTACAGAGATCAAGAGAAATGCTTCTTCGTAAGAACTAGCTGGTGCCTCTCCCAGGGGGAGTATGCAGGGGGTGGGGGAAAGGTAGTCTGCTTGAAATGGATTAGCTGTGTTAGTCAGAAAACTCAATATACAGACAGAAATGTTTTCCTCCTTTGAGCTCACAAATGATTTCAATGAAATCAGGGCTCACTGAGAAATATAAATTAGTATTATTAATCTGGCAGCTTGCTTAGCAATAAACAACTGTTATTTTTCTCTTTACCTTCATGTTGGGAACATAATTTTTAACAGCTTTTATTATTTTCAAGGATTCATGGAGGAGCACAGGGCCAACTGCAGCATTTGAGAAGGAAGAAACAGTATTTACGAATTTTGCAGCGGAAGCTGATGGCCCATCAGGCAGCTACTGCCCCAGGCCCAGGGTCCCAGAGGGGCTGCTCATGGGATGATGGAGGTACTGGCAGTGACTCCACGCTGTATGAATGGTTGCCATTCCCTGGCTTGCTTCCTTCACCTGCACCTTTACTCTCAAAGAGCGGTCAACCAGCTTGGGAAGGAAAAGAATTCAGAGGTGCTTCTCAGCCAGCACTCACACAGGGGAGGTGCACAAGTGTTCATGGCAGACAGCAACTGAGATCAGGGCTATTACCACAATTTCTGGTAAATAAACTCTTCCCAAAATCATAGAAACACAGAATAGTTTGGGCTGGAAAGGACCTTAAGATCACCCAGTTCCAGCCCCCTGCCATGGGCAGGACACCTCACACTAGATCATGTTCTTCCAAGGCTCTCTCCTGACCCTTGTCCTGAACACTGCATTTACCACCTCTCTGGGCAACCTTTTCCAGTATCTCACCACTCTCACAGTAAAGAACTTCCTTATATCTAACCTGAACTTCTCCTGTTTAATTTTAAACCATCAGCCTTTGTCCTATTGTTACAATATTAGTGGTAGAAGGCATTCTTCACTAGGACAAAGTTCTTATCAAAAAAGTCACTTCACCTTCCTTATTTCCTTCAGTGGCAAGTTTAATCTTCCATATGTAACATAGTCTGCAGGTATCTATGATTTTTGGTCATTACACATCTTAGATGTGACCTGTCCATCCACAGGAAACTGGAGATGAAAATTTCAAGCATTTGAAGAATACTGCTTCAGCATATGAATGCTGAATGCAAGCAGCTGACATTTCCCTAAAAGTTACTTTCAAGCACCACTAATTATCTTATTTTTTTCCAAAATTTTATGAGTGCCATCAATGCTTCAAAAAAATCAAAACAATCTGGAGAAGAAGGTTCTCCTGAAAATATCAAGCAGAGGTCAGACCTGTAGATGTTAAGGTCACAGGAAAAAGGAGCACAAAAGCTGAATTCCTTCTGACAGCCTTCCTGGTCCAGCAATGTTGAGTATCCTAGGAAAGCAGAGGCCTCCGTCTTTAACAACAGATTCAGACCAGAACATCAGAGAGCATCTGCAGGAGCTGTGACACTTTCCTTGATCAATCCAATGCTCCAGTTGGAAGGAATCAGGCCACTGCCTCCTGTATACTGACTAGATTGAAACCCTCAAAACAAGCAGCCAGCAAATGCTTGGACATGAAAAACTTGCCTTCAGGGCTTCTGCTTTTCCACATGCAATTTCTTTTTCTTCCTTCCTGATCGTGTGTTCTCCAGCCTTTATTAATACTCTTGTGTTGGGTCCTTTAAAAAAAAATCCAAACAAAAACCAGGATCAAGCACCTCTTTATGCTGGAGGAGTGCAGCAGAGAGAATAGTAGACTATCTATTAGGCTGCTGCCTGAAGCAGACGCTCCTACCCCAGCACTGTCCTTGCCCCTTGTTGCATGCAGGGAACCAGGAGGGACCTCACTCATGTGTCTCCAGGGCTTGGGGAAGGGGGTTTCTGTCCTCCTTGTGGGGTGCAGACCCTCAGCATGGGAGCACCTGCTGCCACCTCATTAAAAATCGGACTGTTGAGGTGACACAGCCATCAATTTTCCCATTTTTAAATGTCTGCTTTCCTTTGTTTAAGAGACATACACATTATTTTTCCTCAGAATGATACCTACATGATCATAGAGACAGGACTTGACATCTGCAGCATGTTATCTCCTGCTCTTGAAGATTTTTAAGGAATGATACAAATCAGGATGCAAATGTACTTAAATAATAATCAAAACTTGATTTATGTTTGGCAGATGGATCTCCATATCCCTACTCTATGCATGTCACCAGCCAGGTAGTGTCTGTACACGCATCTATCCTCTGTGGCACAGTGAAGAGGGATTTGAGTGATCTGGGAAACTGTGATATTCTCAAGCATGAGCTAACTCAGATTTCTGACTTGTTCTCCCTGGAGCTGTGGCAGTAAGCTATATTAACAGCCTTATAACATGTTATCATCCCCTCTCCTCTACCACTCTCCCTGCAGAAACAGTGGTGGGGAGGGAACTTACAAAGGTGTGTGAGGTCCCCATCCTCTATTCACCGCTATCATCAATAAAGCTCAGTGTAAATGCAATGGCATCACGCAATTTATGCGGAAGATGTGATATAATAAGAACAATTGTTATAGAGAAGCTTTCTGTACATCATTACAAATTTTGTGTCTTTCTGAAAATTAAATTCTTCTCTTAACATTTTCAGCAGGTACTAATGAAGTAGTTACTTTTAGCAACCTGATCCCCTGTGGCAGGGGACTGGAACTTGTAAGGAAGCTATTTCAGAGCTTGAAAACTGACTTTCAATGAATATGAGGAATGAAAAGCACTCTGGATCTTTTATGCTAACTCACTGACTGCATAGAGCACTGGCCTGGCACTTGAGATGCCTAGATTTTGTCTACCTGGCTGCATGGTCCCTGGTAAGTCAAGGCATCTCTCTCTTCCTCCAATTTCCCTCTGCATAAAAAAGAAATAACAATTCTGTTCCTTACTACAAAGCGTAAGCTGATGAATCATGCCATCATAAAGCTAGATCTCTTAACTTACCATTCTCCCAAAGGAAATTATACGAGACTGTTGGAGTATATATATATATAAAAAAAATACAAAACAAACAAAAAACCAAACTCCCCCCCCCCCCCCCCCCCCCCAAAAAAAAACCCAAACCCTGGGATTTCTTCATTATTTTCTTCACATCTCTAAAATCAGAACACGTCATTATTTTCTTCAGCTGAAACAGCTATGATTTTCAGCTTTCTGTCCAACTAAGAGCTGACAAACTGATCTTAGAAATGGTGATAGAAACTCAGGTCTGAATAGATTAGGGGTTTTTTGATTTTTCTTTAATTTGTACACCAGTGTGAGGCTTCTGCATGGCAGCTTCATGTTTGACAGTGCTTAGTCCTCTTTCTTTGTTCGCATGAGACAAAACGAGAGGTAGAAATGACACTTGCCTTACTGAAGACCATCACCTGCTCTGTATCTGCAGCCAATGAGGCACCCAGACAGATAGACAGGACATGGTACCAATCTCCGCAACCATGGTTTGGGCACACGAGTGCCTTATGAGCATGGCACAGGTAGAGGACATCCTAAACTACCTATCTGGAAACATGTATTACTCTGGAAACAGGATGGATTTTACTGAAGGAAGCACCATGATAAAATACCAAGATTCTGACACAAAATCACTTACAGTTCATCAGTGAAAGAAAGAAAGGAAGGGAAGAGAAGGGAAGGGAAGGGAAGGGAAGGGAAGG